>JAYKKM010000421.1:1322500-1434912 GCA_035772405.1 Chrysogorgia sp. JL179-B06
TGGTAACCCATCATGTTATCATGACCTAGAGAAAATTAGTTAGGACCTAGTGTGACAAAATGACCTTTGGGATTTTTTTACACCTGCAGGTGCTCTTGCAGCAAGTCCATTTCATGGATCAAGCTCAAAATCAGATCGTGCATCTCTTGGAATTTCCATTTTATACTTTTGGCGTACCTTCTGTGCCATCACCCTGTACCCAAGCAACGCACCTGACGTTCTTTATAGGAAGGACGTCTTTGGCATCTAATATAAAAAAATCTCAATCTGCGTTCAAGTGTTCTCAAACTCCATCTATAGATTGAACAATCTCTTTCAGGTAGTCCAGAATCTGCAGGCGTTGTATGCGTTATTCTACATATTTTAGAAAATCTCCATTTAACTTTTTTAAATATCAAATAAAAAATGGCAGCTCTCGGACACCATATTAGCACCTTCGCACTGGTTATTAAACGGTTTAGAAACTTTATGTTTAACAACTTGATATGATGGGAGATTAAATAGTCCCCATTTTATTAGGACACTGGATAGTCCCCTTCGCGGTGTCATGGACATGGCATGGAGAGACTGAATGTTTCTTAATCAGCTTTTAATTTGTGTCATCGAGTCCTACTGAACCCTCACTTTTTAGAAAAATATAAAGTTAAGTGGTTTCACGGAATTACTTTCAAAGCGTTGCTAGGCCAATTGTTCCTACGGCTGATATTTGCATATTTTTTCTGCACCTGCAGGAAAGTGATTATTATTAAAAGCTCATTAAAGTGCCCATAACTTCAAAATGTTTTATTGTCTTGTTTGGAAGAACTTTTAAAATGATAAAGTAACTTCTTTTGAAGATTTTCGTTTCTTTGCTTTCTTTTTGAGATATATCAGTTTGTTTGATATGTAAATGTCTGGAATTTCGTCACACATGCATAATGACTTATTGGAGAAATGTGTATATCTCTTTCATTCTCGAACGAAATCCTTTAAAATCAAGAAGTTTGGTGTTGTGGGAGAAACGCACACACATGCTATTCACACTTTAGTGTTTTTATTTCATGAATGCAAAGATATATAACATTCTCTGATAACTCATTATGCATGTGTGTTCGTCACATATCAAACAAACTGATATATCTCAAAAAGAAAGCGAAGAAGTGAAAATCTTCAAAAGAAGTTACTTTATCATTTTAAAAGTTCTTCCAAATAAGACAATAAAAATTTTTGAGGTTAGGGGCACTTTAAGAAATAAAACAAAGCGGCTTGACAATAACGGATTTTATGTTCGATAACATGAGCTATAGGCCCTATACCAAAGTTAACACTGTTTTACGGCTGTACATAATAATAATAATAATATTTATTTATATAGCGCCAATCCAGGTCTGCTCTAGGCGCTTTACAAAAACTCAAAACTAATTAAAGACCGACTTAAATAGATGTGTTTTAATTTTGGATTTAAAAATAAAAAGACTTGGGGAAGATCTGATGCTTCTAGGTAAAGTGTTCCAGATTTCAGGAGCGGCAACGGAGAAGGATCGATGGCCATAAGAGAGAAGATTAAAATTGACACGGTTGGGAAGAATTTCGGATGAAGAGCGGGGAGTTTTTCGTGGAATGTAGCGTGTAATCAGGTTATATATTAGTTATACAGCTGTGTATAAAAAAAAACTGCACCCTTAGAAAACGGTCTTATACTCCTGGGAAATTAAAAACACGGTCTTACACACCTGGGAAATTAAGATAACTCTTAATCGTATGCGTATATATATATTATATATATATATATATATATATATATATATATATTATATATATATATATATATTTATATATATATATATATATATATATATATATATATATATATATATATATATATATATATATATATATATATATATATATATATATATATATATATATATATATATATATATATATATATATATATATATATATATATATATATTATATATATATATATATATATATATATATATATATATATATAAATATATATATATATATATATATATATATATATATATATTCCAGCCGGAAGGCTTTGAAGTTGCATTTTTCGCAACTGGTCCCGATTTGGTCTTAAAATGTATGTATTCCAACACTCGAAATTTTCCTTCACCATAAATCCCTTCAACATGTAGTTTGATCGAGTGAAATGCCAAATATTACCTATAATATACCCAGAATCTTATCCCGGCATTACCACCATATATACAGAACTCGTGACTAGGCTCTCGGCAACGGCTTCCGTAGCTCAGTGGTCAGAGCACTGCACTAGCATCGCAGGGTCGCGGGTTCAATTCCAGCCGGAAGGCTTTGAAGTTGCATTTTTCGCAACTGGTCCCGGTTTGGTCTTAAAATGTATGTATTCCAACACTCGAAATTTTCCTTCACCGTAAATCCCTTCAACATGTAGTTTGATCTAGTGAAATGCCAAATATTACCTATAATATACCCAGAATCTTATCCCGGCATTACCACCACATATACAGAATTCGTGACTATAGGCTCTCGGCAACGGCTTCCGTAGCTCAGTGGTCAGAGCACTGCACTAGCATCGCAGGGTCGCGGGTTCAATTCCAGCCGGAAGGCTTTGAAGTTGCATTTTTCGCAACTGGTCCCGGTTTGGTCTTAAAATGTATGTATTCCAACACTCGAAATTTTCCTTCACCATAAATCCCTTCAACATGTAGTTTGATCGAGTGAAATGCCAAATATTACCTATAATATACCCAGAATCTTATCCCGGCATTACCACCATATATACAGAACTCGTGACTAGGCTCTCGGCAACGGCTTCCGTAGCTCAGTGGTCAGAGCACTGCACTAGCATCGCAGGGTCGCGGGTTCAATTCCAGCCGGAAGGCTTTGAAGTTGCATTTTTCGCAACTGGTCCCGGTTTGGTCTTAAAATGTATGTATTCCAACACTCGAAATTTTCCTTCACCATAAATCCCTTCAACATGTAGTTTGATCGAGTGAAATGCCAAATATTACCTATAATATACCCAGAATCTTATCCCGGCATTACCACCATATATACAGAACTCGTGACTAGGCTCTCGGCAACGGCTTCCGTAGCTCAGTGGTCAGAGCACTGCACTAGCATCGCAGGGTCGCGGGTTCAATTCCAGCCGGAAGGCTTTGAAGTTGCATTTTTCGCAACTGGTCCCGGTTTGGTCTTAAAATGTATGTATTCCAACACTCGAAATTTTCCTTCACCGTAAATCCCTTCAACATGTAGTTTGATCTAGTGAAATGCCAAATATTACCTATAATATACCCAGAATCTTATCCCGGCATTACCACCACATATACAGAATTCGTGACTAGGCTCTCGGCAACGGCTTCCGTAGCTCAGTGGTCAGAGCACTGCACTAGCATCGCAGGGTCGCGGGTTCAATTCCAGCCGGAAGGCTTTGAAGTTGCATTTTTCGCAACTGGTCCCGGTTTGGTCTTAAAATGTATGTATTCCAACACTCGAAATTTTCCTTCACCATAAATCCCTTCAACATGTAGTTTGATCGAGTGAAATGCCAAATATTACCTATATATATATATATATTTCGGTCAGTGGTCGTGTCAGTTTCGCTAATTTCTAATTTGGCTTCGGTATTTGGATGAGTGATGCTAGGGCATCACCTTGGTGGTCAATTCAAGATTTCACCTGCTCGGATCTTGACTTGAATCCAAATACCGCGACTCGTTTCAGGCTTCCCCCTCGCTCAACAGCTTGCACCTAACTTTCCAAACGGGTAAGTAGAGGTGCACGTAGTTGTTAAAACAATATACGGAAATCATGGGGGGTGTCACCGTTGTCAAAAACATTGAGGTTACAGTGTCTCCTTCAATTAAGACGCTGTAAGATATTTATTCACGTTTGTAATATTTCTAAATTGAATTATTACAGGTATCTGGCGGTCAAAATCGAACAAACGAACGAACGAACGAGAAACTGATACCCTTCTAATATCAAAACAATATACGGAAATCATGCGGGATGTCACCGTCGTCAAAAACATTGAGGTTTCAGTGTCTCCATCAATTAAGACGCTGTAATATATTTATTAGCTATATTTATTTTCATAATTCGTAACAGCATAATTTTATGTTTATAAACAAATCTTCATTCACCATTTGCTGGTCCACATGCGTCGAACGCACTTCCCCATCTTTTATTACTCCTAGTTATTATTATTATTATTATTATGGACGTTTCAGTTTGTGCTATTCCATTAGTATCAATCAATTCACATTTTATTAAATCATTTCGCTGTGCGTCGCTAAATCACTTCTCTTCGCAGGGGCGGCGTTGCTCAAAAATAGGGGTCATTGTTTGGGGCCTGCTTGGGGCCCACCATCGCCATATTTTCGGGGCCCACCAGGAAATTTCCCGGTGGGCCATGCACGCCGCCACGTTAAGATGGATTGGTTGTCTTTAGGTTGAATCATTTAACAATAAGCTATCTCGTTTCACTATCTTAGTATTTTGGTGGTAACGGCCGCGCGCCGTACCGCATTTATCAATTAAATCATGTTGGATCATTTACAAGACATCCGGATCACTTCTAAAGCAGCCGCATCATTTTCGTGCAAGCTGCGTGATCTCACCCTTTCCTCTATCGTTGAACCATTTCGAAAATGAATGGATCATTCCTTTACAATGTAAGCCTTGCAAGGCATGGACGTTTCAGTTTATGCTAGTCCATTTCTAATTAGTATCAATCAATTCACATTTTATTAAATCATTTCGCTGTGCGTCGCTAAATCACTTCTCTTCGCAGGGGCGGCGTTGCTCAAAAATAGGGCCGGGGAAACTGTTCTATAGGGGCTTTGCTCACAGTGGGAGAGCAGTGTGTGTCATTGTTTGGGCATCACCATATTTTCGGAGGCCCACCGGGAAATCTCCCGGTGTCCCGGTGGGCCACGCCGCCCCTGTCTCTTAGTATTGGTATCAATCATTTTACAAAATACATTAAAACAGTTGTGGTTAAGAAGACACTTAACGATGTCAGAAATAAGAGCCGACGTTCGAGGTATCCAACTGATTTAGTTGAAATTTTAGAAGGTTTTCTGCCAACGTTTTCTCTAGGGGAAGAAAGTTTTTGTAGATAGAAATTTAAGAGCAGTGAGCAGGACAAGGCTGAGCAATTTAATTGAATAGATAATTAAAAATTCACGGGATGTATACGGATACAGCCCCGAGGACGCGTAGCGTCCGAGGGCTGTATATAGCATACATTTCGACGTTCGAGGTGTTTATATATCTGACTTATTTCATGATTGAGGAGGTTTTCCAACAAAGTTTTGTACATTTTATCCACCTTGGACAAAGATTTACCTAGTTTTTTCTTCATTTCTTATCTAATTAGTATTCATGGTCTTTATGCGATATGAAGCCCACGGCACGGTACATCAAAGAAAACCGACTCGATCATGAACTAAGTAAGAGATAAAGCCCGAGAAGGAGGGCTTTATGCTATATAAAGACCCGAGGACGCGCAGCGTCCGAGGGGAGGGCTTTATATAGCATAAAGCCCGACGTACGAGGGCTTTATCTGACTTATTTCACGAGTGAGGAGGTTTTCCAACTTTCGTTAGAGTGACATCGGACAATTTCTTGCCCGTATATATATATATATATATATATATATATATATATATATATATATATATATATATATATATATATATATATATATATATATATATATATGTGTATATATATATATATATATATATATATAGGTAATATTTGGCATTTCACTCGATCAAACTACATGTTGAAAGGATTTACGGTGAAGGAAAATTTCGAGTGTTGGAATACATACATTTTAAGACCAAACATTCCATTTTTTGTTGTCTGTTCAGTTATAGATATACAGAGGACGTCAGAACGTGGTAACGCCACTCTCTCTCTCTCTCTTTCTTTCTTTCTTTCTTTCTCTTTCTTTCTTTCTCTCTCTCTCTCTCTCTATATATATATATATAAACTTTTCGTGGGAAATGGACCCTGCCGCGGCGAGATAATTAGCCTGCGTGTAGAAAAAGACGCTTGTATTTCCGGCGGCGGATGACCTATGCTTCGCTCTATCGCTCGCGAGCGGATCACGCGGTACTATTCTAGCTCAGTTATATACGTGGTGTGTAGAAGTTTTTAGAAAACTTGTTTTGGTTTCACGGTCTCGAAATAGATGGATTAATTGGATTAATTAATATTTGAGGTCCTTTAGCAAAATACTCTCATTATAGATGTTATTGTGCTTATACCAACCAACATGATGGCTGTGCCTTTATCTTTTAAGTTTAAGGGTTGATTGCATGTAACCCTCCAACTGCGCGATTATTGAGC
Source organism: Chrysogorgia sp. JL179-B06 (assembly GCA_035772405.1). NCBI lineage: Eukaryota > Metazoa > Cnidaria > Anthozoa > Scleralcyonacea > Chrysogorgiidae > Chrysogorgia > Chrysogorgia sp. JL179-B06. The sequence goes on from JAYKKM010000421.1 coordinate 1,328,861, forward strand.
CGAAATTAACAATCATGGTACATAACAGTTCGGTTCCAAGTGAACAATCACAGTTGCCAAACATTGGTCACAGATGGCAATGCGCAATATTTCCAAAAGTGAATAATTAAGCTGCATGAGCAGTTTAAAGTCAACCGCAAATAGATCAATTAAGTCATTCGTCAGCTGACTGTTTTCGTGTTCTTAGCTAACGAGGTTACTACAGCAATTTAGAGCATATTCCCGACTCCTACAAAAAGATGCTGATATTGAAAGCTGTTCTCTTTGGCTGTATTTTTGGCTACTCAACAGGTATGAATTTTCTTTGACGTGAGGAATTTCGAGTATAAGTATATAAGTGAAAGTTAATTGCGAAAAATGTAGGAGTTTTCTTTGCAAACTTACTCGGTCTTACGAATAGAGTTTCAGTATAGTATAATTTGTCAGGATCTTTGATCGGTGGTCTTTTAGAGTTTTAGGTGCATATGGCAGAAGTCCACCACGCAAACTAATACAACTTAGGAAGGCATATTGAGTTGATAGAAACGTCAAACACATTTCATGACGTATACCTGATTTGACGAAATAGACCAAGGTAAAATATGAATATACTTCACGAAAAGATATAAATGCATTCACTCGCAATGTGAAGGAGATTTATGCAAACATGATATACGATTTTCAAGATGCAGGATTTTTAAACTTTTACTGAAGAGAAGAAAGTATAAGCGCGTTGTCATGTGATTGCAGAAAAACGTGAATGTTTCCTAACTTTAATTATCGAGCGTCGTATATATAACTATAGTATACGATGCATGACTAACAATCATCAAAGCAATTCAGCTAACAAGACATTGGTTAGGTAATAGATGGTTTTCATGATGTCAAAGCATTTATATCCAACAGGGATAGCTAGTCATTGAAAATAAAAGGGATGAAGGTTTATGGCTCATGTGAATGGCTATTAATCAGTTGTATTCACTATTGTAGACGTCGTTAATTTTTCATAATTAATATTTTAATGATGTGAATGAGGTTATGAAATAACCAACGTTACAAGCAAAGGAGAGCGCGACTGTGCGGTAATCCGGGAAACGCTAGTGGCACGAAACTGCAGATGTATGTGTGTGTTCATTACAACCTCTATGCGCCGGCAATTGGCAAAGACGAGGGCTGATCAAGTAACAAGAAATGAGATATAACATGACCGAGAAATAAAGTGGGACACATAGCTCGCAATGTCTATGTCGTATAAATGTATAATATACCCAACGAGGAAACATGACAGTTTTGTTGACAGTGCGCAAGAAAGAACGCGGCTTATGTTTCGATAAGACTTCATTACTCAGTCGAACACCGCACGAACAAAGCGAACTTTTCACTCGCGACCCACCACCCATTCGCTCTATATGCCTCTATATACTCCATCAGTATCCCCAACTGATGCGAAGGCTACAGGTGTGTGTATGATGGTGGTCGGATCAGGAACAACGCTAGCCACTCCCATGATCCAACTACAAGCACCAATCACGAAACGCTAAAGCCTGGTTTCCATTTGGTCGCCACGATCGCAACGGTGTCATAGTGGTCGATGTAATAGAGTTGCGATCTATCTTGTCTTTTGTCTGCTGTATGCAAAGAGTCTTTACTGATTGCGAATAATATATAGATGGACACTCTATTACATCGTCCACTATGACACCGTTGCGATCGTGGCGACCAAATGGCAACCAGGCTTAAACGCATTAGGGCTGGTTTGTACGAGATTCAATTTCAACGCATTTAATATTGGACGATCGTGTAAAATAATTATTGAACTCTCTAGATTATTAACGATGACATCTTTGATACAGTAGAATTCTTCACGCAAAACAAAAACAATAACGAAGGCAAGGCATGACAGTAGGAGGAGTCTAATGATTCGAGCGAAGGCCCCAGATTCTATTTTTAAATCCAAAATGCAGACAAACTAACTAAAATTGAGTCTGAAGAATTCCCAAATGACTCGTTACAAACATGAACAACTACGTCATCTACGTGCGCTCCGCTATTAAGGCGGATTTCCAGAGCACAAAGCAACTCGCAGCTCGCTGCAGGAACTCGCATGGTTACCACTGTATTTCCACCACATGCAGCTCGTTGCGATAACTCGCGGGGTTTCAAGACTTATCAAGCGATAGCCGAGTTTTTTTTAACAAATTTCGAGGTGTTTGGGTATCCTGATGAAGCACTCTTCTGAGTGTTTCAGATATAGCACCTCAAACAAATCGGTATTTACGAGAAAATCGAGGTGAAAGTTCGATTAATTTATGTAATTTCTTCCTCATATCTATGCAAGTTAACCACCGACACGGTAATGATTTCCTTTGTGCAGTTTCTTCATGAATTACTAATGATTTGAAATGTTGACATAATTTGTAACGAGTGCTCCTTAAGCTGCCTGATCCAATCATCTTTGTGTTATGAAGTGGCCCCTCCGATGACACTGGTAGCCTGACATTTCAATCCCAGTCCCCTACTGTCTACATGGCCATTTTCTGCATCGTGATAGTAAAAAGTGTTAAAGAGTCATATGACAAAACCGTTTGCTAACTTTGCTGTGTTATCAGTGATCCAATGGTGTAGTAGCCATGGTCCAAATCATCACCCCCCATGGAGAGCAGTTATTAGGGATTAATTATTACAAGAGATTAATTTATCATAATTTTTACAATTTTGGTGGGAAAGATGATTGACGTTTATATGGGAGCGGCCATTCTTGACTCCGCTGCAGGTAAACCAAGTCCATAATTTCTTCTCTCCTCCCCTCGCGCTCTTCCACAATCCGTCAGCCGCTCCCGAATCCCCCAACCCTAATTTGGAGAGACGAATTTGATCCAAATCTACATCAAGGCCTTCCGGCGACCTTGCGATGCTAGTGCAGTAGGCCGTTGCCGAGAGCCTAGTCATGGAGTTCTAATCTGTATATATATATATAGTGGTGGTAATGCAGGGTTTTTCTATTGGCTTTTAGCGCGGGGCCCAAACGAAAGTACAGGAGGTCCGATGGCGCCAGAAATTTACCGATCCCAACGTTCAAATTTTATAATAATTTATAAAATGTATTATTATATATATTATTTTATATATTATTATTGTATATTTATATATTTATTTATTATTTGTCTTTGGGGGGAGAAAACTGAAAACGATTTTTTTTAATCTTTTGTGTCTTTGAATTTATTTAGTTAGGTGTTCATAACGTTGGGGGGGGGGGGGGTCCGGGACCTCGCGCTAAAAATATGCCACAGGCCTCGCGCAATGTTAATCCGGCCCTGCTCTCTCTCTATATATATATATAAACTTTTCGTGGGAAATGGACCCTGCGGCGGCGAGATAATTAGCCTGCGTGTAGAAAGACGCTTGTATTTCCGGCGGCGGATGGCCTATGCTTCGCTCTATCGCTCTCGAGGGGATCGCGCGGTACGTTTCTAGCTTATATATACGTGTGTTTCTAGCTTATATACGGTGTGTTTATATAGGTTTAGACTATTTAGAAAACTTGTATAGGGTTTACGGTCTCGAAATAGATGGATTAATTGGATTAATTAATATTTGAGGTCCTTTAGCAAAATGCTCTCATTATAGATGTTATTGTGCTTACCAACCAACATTGCATGATGGCTGTGCCTTTATCTTTTAAGTTTAAGGGTTGATTGCATGTAACCCTCCAACTGCGCGATTATTGAGCCGAAATTAACAATCATGGTACGTAACAGTTCGGTTCCAAGTGAACAATCACAGTTGCCAAACCATTGGTCACATTCAATTGCATCTAAACAAATGGCAATGCGCAATATTTCCAAAAGTGAATAATTAAGCTGCATGAGCAGTTTAAAGTCAACCAAATAGATCAATTAAGTCATTCGTCAGCTGACTGTTTTCGTGTTCTTAGCTAACGAGGTTACTACAGAAATTTATAGCATATTCCACAGCTCCCCACTACAGAAAGATGCTGATATTGAAAGCTGTTCTCTTTGGCTGTATTTTTGGCTACTCAACAGGTATGAATTTTCTTTTAACGTGAGGAATTTCGAGTTTAAGTATATAAGTGAAAGTTAATTGCGAAAAATGTAGGAGTTTGCTTTGCAAACTTACTGTCTTACGAATAGAGTTTCAGTATAGTATAATTTGTCAGGATCTTTGATCGTGGTCTTTTAGGTGCTTATGGCAGAAGTCCACCACACAAACAACGTAATTAGGAAGGCATTGAGTTGATAGAAACGTCAAACACATTTCACGTCTGCCTGATTTGACGAAATAGCCCAAGGTAAAATGTGAATATAGTTCACGAAAAGATATAAATACATTCACTCGCAACGTGAAGGAGATTTATGCAAACATGATATACGATTTTCAAGATGCAGGGATTTTAAACTTTTACTGAACGGAGAAGAAAGAAAGCGCTGTCATGTGGTTGCAGAAAAACGTGAATGTTTCCTAACTTTAATTATCGAGCGTCGTAAATATAACTATACGATGCATGACTAACAATCATCAAAGCAATTCAGCTAACAAGACATTGGTTAGGTACTATAATAGATGGTTTTCATGATGTCAAAACATTTATATCCAACAGGGATACGCGAAAAACTCTGTAGCATATGTCTATATCTGCACCATCATAGTTGATGAAAAATATATAGCCAATAGAGTCTAGTCATTGAAAATAAAAGGGATGAAGGTTTATGAATTATGGCTCACGGGAAGGCTATTAATCAGTTGTATTCACTATTGTAGACGTCGTTAGTTTTTCATAATTAATATTTTAATGATGTGAATGAGGTTATGAAATAACCAAAGTTAAAAGCAAAGGAGAGCGCGACGGTGCGGTAATCCGGGAAACGCTAGTGGCACGAAACTGCAGATGTATGTGCGTGTTCATTACAACCTCTATGCGCCGGCAATTGGCAAAGACGAGGGCTGATCAAGTAGCAAGAAATGAGATATAACATGACCGAGAAATAAAGTGGGACACATAGCTCGCAATGTCCATATGTCGTATAATATACCCCCCCCCCCCCTCCCCAACGAGGAAACATGACAGTTTTGTTGACAGTCATGCGCAAGAAAGAACGCGGCTCACGTTTTGATAAGACTTCATTACTCAGTCGAACACCGCACGAACAAAGCGAACTTTTCTCTGGCGACCCATCACCACCCATCCCCTCTATATGCCTCTATTATACTCCATCAGTATCCCCAACTGATGTGAAGGGTGCAGGTGTGTGTATATGATGGTGGTCGGATCAGGAACAACGCTAGCCACTCCCTTGATCCAACCAAGCACCAATAACAAAACGCTAAAGCCTGGTTGCCATTTGGTCGCCAGGATCGCAACGGTGTCATCTTGTCTTTTGTCTGCTGTATGCAAAGCAGTCTTTACTGATTGCGGATATATAGATGGACACTCTATTACATCGTACACTATGACAGGCTTGAACGCATTAGGGCTGGTTTGTACGAGATTCAATTTCAACGCATTTAACATTGGACGATGTGTAAAATAATTTTTGAACTCTCTAGATTATTAACGATGACATATTTGATACAAACAAAAACAATAACGAAGGCAAGGCATGACAGCAGGAGGAGTCTAATGATTCGAGCGAAGGCCCTTCATCACAGAGTGAAACATAAAGTGAAATGAAAACTGAGTGAAGCTTTTATATCTAAAATAACCATGTGACAAATCTGTGATAATCTATCAATCTGGTACGAGAAACAGTAAATAATTAAAGAGATATAAAAATAGGAAAGTATTTGCTCTATTTAACGTCAATGCAGGCCATTCAAAGAATTACGAATGCTATAAGTCATGGGGGTGAAATATCTGAGAAAAAAAACAATTAAGGGGATTATAGTTAGACAAAAACGGTGACTTCAGAGGCATTAAATAAAACTAAATCGTTTGTTTGTGTGATTGGGTGTCGTGTCATGCGTTAAGCGTATAGGTCTATATTGTTAGATGATTGCGTGTGAAGAAGTCTTTTGTAAGCTGTCTGTAGTAATTTGTTGTTAACAGTAAGTGGTTTATGTTCCAAGTTGGCATAGCCAACTTTCTAATGTAAGTCGCTGTTTGTAGTTGGTATTAAAGGCGTATTATTCAGTACGTCGAGTCCCAGTCAATATCTGTTTCGTTTGTACTTGGTGTTCAGCAATGTGATTAGTGCTGTCCCCGTTTCTAGTAGCCCGCCTTTGTGTTCAGTTAGTTTGATCTCTGCACCAATATAAGTTATATGTAGGTCTGAAGGCCTCTGGGACGGTTCAGAGTGAAAAAATCGAAGATTAAATAGAGTAGCGCACAGATTCTATTTTTAAACCCAAAATGCAGATAAACTAACTAAAATTGAGTCTGAAGAATTCCCAAATGACTCGTTACAAACATGAACAAAAACGTCATCTACGTGCGCTCCGCTATTAAGGCGGATTTCCAGAGCACGAAGCAACTCGCAGCTCGCTGCAGGAACTCGCATGGTTACCACTGTATTTCCACCACATGCAGCTCGTTGCGATAACTCGCGGGGTTTCAAGACTGATCAAGCGATAGCCGAGTTTTTTTTAACAAATTTCGAGGTGTTTGGGTATCCTGATGAAGCACTCTTCTGAGTGTTTCAGATATAGCACCTCAAACAAATCGGTATTTACGAGAAAATCGAGGTAAAAGTTCGATTAATTTATGTAATTTCTTCCTTCAATATCTATGCAAATACACACCGACACGGTAATGATTTCCTTTGTGCAGTTTCTCCATAAATTACTAATGATTTGAAATGTTGACATAATTTGTTTTGATTGGTTATATTTACTGCGAGTACTTGGACGAGCAAAACATCTGCCACGAGGGATAAAGCACTCGCAGCGAGCTAACGAGTGCTCGCGGCGAGATGCTTCGTGCGAGGACTGGAAATTTGCCTTAAGACTGCCTGATCCTATCATCTTTGTGTTATGAAGTGGGCCCCTCCGATGACACTACCCATACTATCCCAGTCCCCTACTGTGTACATGGCGATTTTCTGCATCGTGATAGTAAAAAGTGTTAAAGAGTCATATGACAAAAACCGTTTGCTAACTTTGCTGTGTTATCAGTGATTCCATGGTGTAATAGCCATGGTCCAAATCATCACCCCCCATGGAGAGCAGTTATTAGGGATTAATTATCAAGGAATTTATTTACAAGGGATTAATTTATCATAATTTTTACAATTTCGGTGGGAAAGATGATTGACGTTTATATGGGAGCGGCCATTCTTGACTCCGCTGCAGGTAAACCAAGTCCATAATTTCTTCTCTCCTCCCCTCGCGCTCTTCCACAATCCGTCAGCCGCTCCCGAATCCCCCAACCCTAATTTGGAGAGACGAATTTGATCCAAATCTACATCAAGGCCTTCCGGCGACCTTGCGATGCTAGTGCAGTAGGCCGTTGCCGAGAGCCTAGTCATGGAGTTCTAATCTGTATATATATATATAGTGGTGGTAATGCAGGGTTTTTCTATTGGCTTTTAGCGCGGGGCCCAAACGAAAGTACAGGAGGTCCGATGGCGCCAGAAATTTACCGATCCCAACGTTCAAATTTTATAATAATTTATAAAATGTATTATTATATATATTATTTTATATATTATTATTGTATATTTATATATTTATTTATTATTTGTCTTTGGGGGGAGAAAACTGAAAACGATTTTTTTTAATCTTTTGTGTCTTTGAATTTATTTAGTTAGGTGTTCATAACGTTGGGGGGGGGGGGGGTCCGGGACCTCGCGCTAAAAATATGCCACAGGCCTCGCGCAATGTTAATCCGGCCCTGCTCTCTCTCTATATATATATATAAACTTTTCGTGGGAAATGGACCCTGCGGCGGCGAGATAATTAGCCTGCGTGTAGAAAGACGCTTGTATTTCCGGCGGCGGATGGCCTATGCTTCGCTCTATCGCTCTCGAGGGATCGCGCGGTACGATTCTAGCTTATATATACGTGTGTTTCTAGCTTATATACGGTGTGTTTATATAGGTTTAGACTATTTAGAAAACTTGTATAGGGTTTACGGTCTCGAAATAGATGGATTAATTGGATTAATTAATATTTGAGGTCCTTTAGCAAAATGCTCTCATTATAGATGTTATTGTGCTTACCAACCAACATTGCATGATGGCTGTGCCTTTATCTTTTAAGTTTAAGGGTTGATTGCATGTAACCCTCCAACTGCGCGATTATTGAGCCGAAATTAACAATCATGGTACGTAACAGTTCGGTTCCAAGTGAACAATCACAGTTGCCAAACCATTGGTCCACATTCAATTGCATCTAAACAAATGGCAATGCGCAATATTTCCAAAAGTGAATAATTAAGCTGCATGAGCAGTTTAAAGTCAACCAAATAGATCAATTAAGTCATTCGTCAGCTGACTGTTTTCGTGTTCTTAGCTAACGAGGTTACTACAGAAATTTATAGCATATTCCACAGCTCCCCACTACAGAAAGATGCTGATATTGAAAGCTGTTCTCTTTGGCTGTATTTTTGGCTACTCAACAGGTATGAATTTTCTTTTAACGTGAGGAATTTCGAGTTTAAGTATATAAGTGAAAGTTAATTGCGAAAAATGTAGGAGTTTGCTTTGCAAACTTACTGTCTTACGAATAGAGTTTCAGTATAGTATAATTTGTCAGGATCTTTGATCGGTGGTCTTTTAGGTGCTTATGGCAGAAGTCCACCACACAAACAACGTAATTAGGAAGGCATTGAGTTGATAGAAACGTCAAACACATTTCACGTCTGCCTGATTTGACGAAATAGCCCAAGGTAAAATGTGAATATAGTTCACGAAAAGATATAAATACATTCACTCGCAACGTGAAGGAGATTTATGCAAACATGATATACGATTTTCAAGATGCAGGGATTTTAAACTTTTACTGAACGGAGAAGAAAGAAAGCGCTGTCATGTGGTTGCAGAAAAACGTGAATGTTTCCTAACTTTAATTATCGAGCGTCGTAAATATAACTATACGATGCATGACTAACAATCATCAAAGCAATTCAGCTAACAAGACATTGGTTAGGTACTATAATAGATGGTTTTCATGATGTCAAAACATTTATATCCAACAGGGATAACGCGAAAAAACTCTGTAGCATATGTCTATATCTGCACCATCATAGTTGATGAAAAATATATAGCCAATAGAGTCTAGTCATTGAAAATAAAAGGGATGAAGGTTTATGAATTATGGCTCACGGGAAGGCTATTAATCAGTTGTATTCACTATTGTAGACGTCGTTAGTTTTTCATAATTAATATTTTAATGATGTGAATGAGGTTATGAAAATAACCAAAGTTAAAAGCAAAGGAGAGCGCGACGGTGCGGTAATCCGGGAAACGCTAGTGGCACGAAACTGCAGATGTATGTGCGTGTTCATTACAACCTCTATGCGCCGGCAATTGGCAAAGACGAGGGCTGATCAAGTAGCAAGAAATGAGATATAACATGACCGAGAAATAAAGTGGGACACATAGCTCGCAATGTCCATATGTCGTATAATATAACCCCCCCCCTCCCCAACGAGGAAACATGACAGTTTTTGTTGACAGTCATGCGCAAGAAAGAACGCGGCTCACGTTTTGATAAGACTTCATTACTCAGTCGAACACCGCACGAACAAAGCGAACTTTTCTCTGGCGACCCATCACCACCCATCCCTCTATATGCCTCTATTATACTCCATCAGTATCCCCAACTGATGTGAAGGGTGCAGGTGTGTGTATATGATGGTGGTCGGATCAGGAACAACGCTAGCCACTCCCTTGATCCAACCAAGCACCAATAACAAAACGCTAAAGCCTGGTTGCCATTTGGTCGCCAGGATCGCAAACGGTGTCATCTTGTCTTTTGTCTGCTGTATGCAAAGCAGTCTTTACTGATTGCGGATATATAGATGGACACTCTATTACATCGTACACTATGACAGGCTTGAACGCATTAGGGCTGGTTTGTACGAGATTCAATTTCAACGCATTTAACATTGGACGATGTGTAAAATAATTTTTGAACTCTCTAGATTATTAACGATGACATATTTGATACAAACAAAAACAATAACGAAGGCAAGGCATGACAGCAGGAGGAGTCTAATGATTCGAGCGAAGGCCCTTCATCACAGAGTGAAACATAAAGTGAAATGAAAACTGAGTGAAGCTTTTATATCTAAAATAACCATGTGACAAATCTGTGATAATCTATCAATCTGGTACGAGAAACAGTAAATAATTAAAGAGATATAAAAATAGGAAAGTATTTGCTCTATTTAACGTCAATGCAGGCCATTCAAAGAATTACGAATGCTATAAGTCATGGGGGTGAAATATCTGAGAAAAAAAACAATTAAGGGGATTATAGTTAGACAAAAACGGTGACTTCAGAGGCATTAAATAAAACTAAATCGTTTGTTTGTGTGATTGGGTGTCGTGTCATGCGTTAAGCGTATAGGTCTATATTGTTAGATGATTGCGTGTGAAGAAGTCTTTTGTAAGCTGTCTGTAGTAATTTGTTGTTAACAGTAAGTGGTTTATGTTCCAAGTTGGCATACCAACTTTCTAATGTAAGTCGCTGTTTGTAGTTGGTATTAAAGGCGTATTATTCAGTACGTCGAGTCCCAGTCAATATCTGTTTCGTTTGTACTTGGTGTTCAGCAATGTGATTAGTGCTGTCCCCGTTTCTAGTAGCCCGCCTTTGTGTTCAGTTAGTTTGATCTCTGCACCAATATAAGTTATATGTAGGTCTGAAGGCCTCTGGGACGGTTCAGAGTGAAAAAATCGAAGATTAAATAGAGTAGCGCACAGATTCTATTTTTAAACCCAAAATGCAGATAAACTAACTAAAATTGAGTCTGAAGAATTCCCAAATGACTCGTTACAAACATGAACAAAAACGTCATCTACGTGCGCTCCGCTATTAAGGCAGATTTCTAGTCCTAGCACGAAGCAACTCGCAGCTCGCTGCAGGTACTCGCATGGTTTCTACTGCATTATTTCCACCACATGCAGCTCGTTGTGATAACTCGCAGGGTTTTCAAGACTCATCAAGCGATAGCCGAGTTTTTTTTAACAAATTTCGAGGTGTTTGGGTATCCTGATGAAGCAACACTTCTGAGTGTTTCAGATATAGCACCTCAAACAAATCGGTATTTACGAGAAAATCGAGGTAAAAGTTCGATTAATTTATGTAATTTCTTCCTTCAATATCTATGCAAATACACACCGACACGGTAATGATTTCCTTTGTGCAGTTTCTCCATAAATTACTAATGATTTGAAATGTTGACATAATTTGTTTTGATTGGTTATATTTACTGCGAGTACTTGGACGAGCAAAACATCTGCCACGAGGGATAAAGCACTCGCAGCGAGCTAACGAGTGCTCGCGGCGAGATGCTTCGTGCGAGGACTGGAAATTTGCCTTAAGACTGCCTGATCCTATCATCTTTGTGTTATGAAGTGGGCCCCTCCGATGACACTACCCATACTATCCCAGTCCCCTACTGTGTACATGGCGATTTTCTGCATCGTGATAGTAAAAAGTGTTAAAGAGTCATATGACAAAAACCGTTTGCTAACTTTGCTGTGTTATCAGTGATTCCATGGTGTAATAGCCATGGTCCAAATCATCACCCCCCATGGAGAGCAGTTATTAGGGATTAATTATCAAGGAATTTATTTACAAGGGATTAATTTATCATAATTTTTACAATTTCGGTGGGAAAGATGATTGACGTTTATATGGGAGCGGCCATTCTTGACTCCGCTGCAGGTAAACCAAGTCCATTTCTTCTCTCCTTCACAATCCGTCAGCCGCTCCCGAATCCCCCAACCCTAATTTGGAGACTTGATCCAACTTCCGGCTGGAATTGAACCCGCGACCTTAGGCGTTGCCGAGAGCCTAGTCATGAAGTTCTGTAATCTGTATATATATATATAGTGGTGGTAATGTAGGGTTTTTCTATTGGCTTCCAGTGCGGGGCCCAAACGAAAGTACAGGAGGTCCGATGATAAATTTTAGGGAGGTCCGATGGCGGCAGAAATTTACCGATCCGAACGTTCAAATTTTATAATAATTTATAAAATATATTATTATATATATTATTTTATATATTATTATTGTATATTTATATATTTATTTATTATTTGTCTTTGGGGGGGGGAGAAAACTGAAAACGATTTTTTTAAATCTTTGAATTTATTTAGTTAGGTGTTCATAACGTTGGGGGGGGGGGTCCGGGGTCCTCGCGCTAAAAATATGCCACAGGCCTCGCGCAACGTTAATCCGGCCCATATATATATACACTTTTCGTGGGAAATGCGTCTAGCCTGCGTCGCAGCCCGACTTTCCACCCGGACACCGGTGGACCCTGCCGCGGCGAGATAATTAGCCTGCGACGCTTGAATTTCCGGCGGCGGATGCAATTCTATCGCTCGCGAGGGGATCACGCGGTAGCTTATTACGTGGTGTGTTTATATAGGTTTAAACTATTTAGAAAACTTGTATAGGTTTCACGGTCTCGAAATAGATGGATTAATTGGATTAATTAATATTTGAGGTAAGATGTTATTGTGCTTACCAACCAACATGACCGCTGTGCCTTTATCTTTTAAGTTTAAGGGTTGATTGCATGTAACCCTCCAACTGCGCGATTATTGAGCCGAAATTAACAATGGTACATAACAGTTCGGTAATCGGTTCCAAGTGAACAATCACAGTTGCCAAACATTGGTCACATTCAATTGCATCTAAACAAATGGCAATGCGCAATATTTCCAAAAGTGAATAATTAAGCTGCATGAGCAGTTTAAAGTCAACCAAATAGACAATTAAGTCATTCGTCAGCTGACTGTTTTCGTGTTCTTAGCTAACGAGGTTACTACAGAAATTTATAGCATATTCCACCCCTACAAAAAGATGCTGATATTGAAAGCTGTTCTGTTTGGCTGTATTTTTGGCTACTCAACAGGTATGAATTTTCTTTTAACGTGAGGAATTTCGAGTTTAAGTATATAAGTGAAAGTTAATTGCGAAAAATGTAGGAGTTTGCTTTGCAAACTTACTGTCTTACGAATAGAGTTTCAGTATAGTATAATTTGTCAGGATCTTTGATCGGTGGTCTTTTAGGTGCATATGGCAGAAGTCCACCACACAAACTAATACAACGTAATTAGGAAGGCAATGAGTTGACAGAAACGTCAAACACATTTCACGTCTACCTGATTTGACGAAATAGCCCAAGGTAAAATGTGAATATATACTTCACGAAAAGATAAAAAATGCATTTACTCGCAATGCGAAGGAAATTTATGCAAACATGATATACGATTTTCAAGATGCAGGGATTTTAATCTTTTACTGAAGAGAAGAAAGAAAGCGCTGTCATGTGGTTGCAGAAAAACGTGCGTGAATGTTTCCTAACTGTAATTATCGAGCGTCGTATATATAACTATAGTATACGATGCATGACTAACAATCATCAAAGCAATTCAGCTAACAAGACATTGGTTATGAAATAACCAAGGTTAAAAGCAAAGGCGGAGAGCGCGACGGTGCGGTAATCCGGGAAACGCTAGTGGCGCGAAACTGCAGATGTATGTGTGTGTTCATTACAACCTCTATGCGCCGGCAATTGGCAAAGACGAGGGCTGATCAAGTAGCAAGAAATGAGATATAACATGACCGAGAAATAAAGTGGGAAACATAGCTCGCAATGTCTATATGTCGTAAAATATACCCAATGAGGAAACATGACAGTTTTGTTGACAGTGCATGCGCACTGGAAATTTGCCTTAAGCTGCCTGATCCTATCATCTTTGTGTTATGAAGTGGGCCCCCTCCGATGACACTGGTAGCCTGACATTTCAATTCCAGTCCCCTACTGTCTACATGGCCATTTTCTGCATCGTGATAGTAAAAAGTGTTAAAGAGTCATATGACAAAAACCGTTTGCTAACTTTGCTGTGTTATCAGTGATTCAATGGTGTAGTAGCCATGGCAAATCATCACCCCCCATGGAGAGCAGTTATTAGGGATTAATTATTACAAGGGATTAATTTATCATAATTTTTACAATTTTGGTGGGAAAGATGATTGACGTTTATATGGGAGCGGCCATTCTTGACTCCGCTGCAGGTAAACCAAGTCCATAATTTCTTCTCTCCTCCCCTCGCGCTCTTCCACAATCCGTCAGCCGCTCCCGAATCCCCCAACCCTAATTTGGAGAGACGAATTTGATCCAAATCTACATCAAGGCCTTCCGGCTGGAATTGAACCCGCGACCTTGCGATGCTAGTGCAGTAGGCCGTTGCCGAGAGCCTAGTCATGGAGTTCTAATCTGTATATATATATATAGTGGTGGTAATGCAGGGTTTTTCTATTGGCTTTTAGCGCGGGGCCCAAACGAAAGTACAGGAGGTCCGATGGCGCCAGAAATTTACCGATCCCAACGTTCAAATTTTATAATAATTTATAAAATGTATTATTATATATATTATTTTATATATTATTATTGTATATTTGTATATTTATATATTTATTTATTATTTGTCTTTGGGGGGAGAAAACTGAAAACGATTTTTTTAAATCTTTTGTGCCTTTGAATTTATTTAGTTAGGTGTTCATAACGTTGGGGGGGGCGGGGTCCGGGACCTCGCGCTAAAAATATGCCACAGGCCTCGCGCAATGTTAATCCGGCCCTGCTCTCTCTCTATATATATATATAAACTTTTCGTGGGAAATGGACCCTGCGGCGGCGAGATAATTAGCCTGCGTGTAGAAAGACGCTTGTATTTCCGGCGGCGGATGGCCTATGCTTCGCTCTATCGCTCTCGAGGGGATCGCGCGGTACGTTTCTAGCTTATATATACGTGTGTTTCTAGCTTATATTCGGTGTGTTTATATAGGTTTAGACTATTTAGAAAACTTGTATAGGGTTTACGGTCTCGAAATAGATGGATTAATTGGATTAATTAATATTTGAGGTCCTTTAGCAAAATACTCTCATTATAGATGTTATTGTGCTTACCAACCAACATTGCATGATGGCTGTGCCTTTATCTTTTAAGTTTAAGGGTTGATTGCATGTAACCCTCCAACTGCGCGATTATTGAGCCGAAATTAACAATCATGGTACGTAACAGTTCGGTTCCAAGTGAACAATCACAGTTGCCAAACCATTGGTCACATTCAATTGCATCTAAACAAATGGCAATGCGCAATATTTCCAAAAGTGAATAATTAAGCTGCATGAGCAGTTTAAAGTCAACCAAATAGATCAATTAAGTCATTCGTCAGCTGACTGTTTTCGTGTTCTTAGCTAACGAGGTTACTACAGAAATTTATAGCATATTCCACAGCTCTACTACAGAAAGATGCTGATATTGAAAGCTGTTCTCTTTGGCTGTATTTTTGGCTACTCAACAGGTATGAATTTTCTTTTAACGTGAGGAATTTCGAGTTTAAGTATATAAGTGAAAGTTAATTGCGAAAAATGTAGGAGTTTGCTTTGCAAACTTACTATCTTACGAATAGAGTTTCAGTATAGTATAATTTGTCAGGATCTTTGATCGGTGGTCTTTTAGGTGCATATGGCAGAAGTCCACCACACAAACAACGTAATTAGGAAGGCATTGAGTTGATAGAAACGTCAAACACATTTCACGTCTGCCTGATTTGATGAAATAGCCCAAGGTAAAATGTGAATATAGTTCACGAAAAGATATAAATACATTTTCTCGCAATGTGAAGGAAATTTATGCAAACATCATATACGATTTTCAAGATGCAGGGTTTTTAAACTTTTACTGAAGAGAAGAAAGTATAAGCGCGTTGTCATGTGCATGGTTGCAGAAAAACGTGAATGTTTCCTAACTTTAATTATCGAGCGTCGTATATATAACTATATTACGATGCATGACTAACAATCATCAAAGCAATTCAGCTAAGACATTGGTTAGGTAATAGATGGTTTTCATGATGTCAAAGCATTTATATCCAACAGGGATACGCGAAAAACTCTGTAGCACATGTCTATATCTGCACCATCATAGTTGATGAAAAATATATAGCCAATAGAGTCTAGTCATTGAAAATAAAAGGGATGAAGGTTTATGAATTATGGCTCACGGGAAAGCTATTAATCAGTTGTATTCACTATTGTAGACGTCGTTAGTTTTTCATAATTAATATTTTAATGATGTGAATGAGGTTATGAAATAAGCAAGGTTAAAAGCAAAGGCGGAGAGCGTAGCTGGTTTGTACGAGATTCAATTTCAACGCATTTAACATTGGACGATGTGTAAAATAATTATTGAACTCTCTAGATTATTAACGATGACATCTTTGATACAGTAGAATTCTTCACGCAAAACAAAAACAATAACGAAGGCAAGGCATGACAGCAGGAAGAGTCTAATGATTCGAGCGAAGGCCCTTCATCACAGAGTGAAACATAAAGTGAAATGAAAACTGAGTGAAGCTTTTATATCTAAAATAACCAGGTGACAAATCTGTGATAATCTATCAATCTGGTACGAGAAACAGTAAATAATTAAAGAGATATAAAAATAGGAACGTATTTGCTCTATTTAACGTCAAAAGTGGGGGTGAAATAAAGAAAAAAAAACAATTAAGGGGATTATAGTTAGACAAAAACGGTGACTTCAGAGGGATTAAATAAAACTAAATCGTTTGTTTGTGTGAGTGGGTGTCGTGTCATGCGTTAGGTGCCTGTGAAGAAGACTTTTGTAAGCTGTCTGTAGTAATTTGTTGTTAACAGTAAGTGATTTATGTTCCAAGTTGGCATACCAACTTTCTAATGTAAGTCGCGGTTTGTAGTTGGTACTAAAGGCGTATTATTCAGTACGTCGAGTCCCAGTCAATATCTGTTTCGTTTGTACTTGCCTTGGTGTTCAGCAATGTGATTAGTTCTGTCCCCGTTTCTAGTAGCTCGCCTTTGTGTTCAGTTAGTTTGATTTTCGGATTTCTGGTGATCTCTGCACCAATATAAGTTATATGTAGATCTGAAGGCCTCTGGGACGGTTCAGAGTGTGCGCTCCGCTATTAAGGCGGATTTCCAGTCGTAGCACGAAGGAACTCGCATGGTTTCCACTGTATTTCCACCATATGCAGCTCGTTGCGATAACTCGCGGGGTTTCAAGACTCATCAAGCGATAGCCGAGTTTTTTATAACAAATTTCGAGGTGTTTGGATATCCTGATGTAGCACTCTTCTGAGTGTTTCAGATATAGCACCTCAAACAAATCGGTATTTACGAGAAAATCGAGGTGAAAGTTCGATTAATTTATGTAATTTCTTCCTTCAATATCTATGCAAGTTAACCACCGACACGGTAATGATTTCCTTTGTGCAGTTTCTTCATGAATTACTAATGATTTGAAATGTTGACATAATTTGTAACGAGTGCTCGCAGCGTGCGAGGACTGGAAATTTTCCTTAAGCTGCCTGATCCTATCATCTTTGTGTTATGAAGTGGCCCTCCGCTGACACTGGTAGCCTGACATTTCAATCCCAGTCCCCTACTGTCTACATGGCCATTTTCTGCATCGTGATAGTAAAAAGTGTTAAAGAGTCATATGACAAAAACCGTTTGCTAACTTTGCTGTGTTATCAGTGATCCAATGGTGTAGTAGCCATGGTCCAAATCATCACCCCCCGTGGAGAGCAGTTATTAGGGATTAATTATCAAGGAATTTATTTACAAGGGATTAATTTATCATAATTTTTACAATTTTGGTGGGAAAGATGATTGACGTTTATATGGGAGCGGCCATTCTTGACTCCGCTGCAGGTAAACCAAGTCCATAATTTCTTCTCTCCTCCCCTCGCGCTCTTCCACAATCCGTCAGCCGCTCCCGAATCCCCCAACCCTAATTTGGAGAGACGAATTTGATCCAAATCTACATCAAGGCCTTCCGGCTGGAATTGAACCCGGGACCTTGCGATGCTAGTGCAGTACTCTAATCACTGTGCTACGGAGGCCGTTGCCGAGAGCCTAGTCGCGAGTTCTGTAATCTGTATATATATAGTGGTGGTAATGATTCTGGGTATATTACAAGTAATATTTGGCATTTCACTCGATTAAACTATACATGTTCCAAGGATTTATGGTGAAGGAAAATTTCGAGTGTTGGAATATATACATTTTAAGACCAAACCGGGATCAGTTGCGAAAAATGCAACTTCAAGGCCTTCCGGCTGGAATCATGAACCCGGCGACCCTGCGATGCTAGTGCAGTGCTCTGATAACTGAGCTATACGGAGGAGAAACGCACTATAATTTCAGGCCACTTGTGGAACGGCTTTTAAACCAACCATTCATTTTCGTTAGCATTTAGTTGTCCTTTCAGAGTAAAAATCATGCCATAAACCATGTCCAAGTTTACACCCCGTTGGCAAGATATATTACGACTACGGTTGAATAAATTATATTAACTTCTCATTTCAACATATTTATCCAACAATCATATACAAATAGCATTCGTTGCAAACACAAGCTTGAGTAGTCGCTCCTGACCGCAGACTATGCTTGGCCGCTACGAAACCACTGAAAATCCTTATTATAATAATGTTATGCAACTATCCAAACTACTGTATATCTGTAAACCTTCCTTTTTATCTAAATGATCGTATCTGTCATTGTCGCGTGATAATGGTGCATAATTATTTTTTAATTTGACAATTAGGTGCTATTAATTACCATCTTGTGAAGTCATCCGTTATCTTAAAAGCTTTTTATTCTCTTTAGCGGTGACCTTATTTGATTGAGTTGAATTAATTATTTATATATACGAAGGGCCTTCGCTTGGAACGTTAGACAACTTACACGCTATTTCGGCAGTACACCAACTTTTTTAGATATTTCATGAGTTATTTACTTATATTCGTAACGATCCTTCAAAGTCGAATTACTTCTTAAATATGCCCACTTTATGAAACTGTAAAATCAGTAATACGATGATTTTGTAGCTTATGATATCTGCTATCTTACTATGATCTTACTATGATCTTACTATGATCTTACTATGTTAATATGATCAAGAAAACTAATATACTACACGGAAAACCTTTTCAAACGACTTGTCTTGGTCAGCACATTCCAAAGCAACGCCTTTATTTGGTAGAGCAAGGGACTCAGTCCAAATACATATTATTGGTCGATCTCCTATATATCAACTGTACTTCACACGTCACAAATCTCTCATCACACGAACTGTGTTATCTAAAGGATTATCTGAAAGGCTTAAGTGCCACTACGATGAAAATTCACCCCCGTCTTTTAGATTTTCTTTAGCATAGAATAGTATTTCGGGTCGAAAGTGATCATCGATGTAAAAAAACATTAAAAAATGGTATTTTGAAGTAAGTATTTTGAGCTCTGAAATCACTATTATTTAGGCCACCATTACTAAAAACGTGTTCCAAGTGAGCCCGCAATTTCAAAAGGTAATACTGTTTGTGACGTCAGATTCTCAATGCTACGCCTTAATTTCGGTCGAGGTTATTTGTTTTCTTGTTTTCTCGAGAAGTAGATGAAATGTTCAGCCTTTCAGACGGAGAATTTGAAAAAACGACCTTGATTTACTTGAAGAATTAGCCACGTGGAGTCTTCGCGTTGAGAATCTGACGTCACTTCGTTACGCTGGTCAAGAACATGAACGATTAATGGCGGACATAACAACTCCAGATTCCGAGTAAGAAAAATAATACTTGCCATCGTCGAATCGCAAAACGGTTTCGACCGAGTAATATTTAGAAGCTCTGCTTTATAAATACGTAAAATATCGATAGGTAAAAATTTGATCGTAGTGGCACTTTAAGTTTACTATTCCTCCATCAAAAAAGAAAGAGTTGTCGGCAGAACGTGACGGAAGGAACATGCACCAGTGCATGCTTCCACTTTCCGACCACAGATGCGTCATTAGGGGTAAGATATTACTAGAAATATGAATCCACAATAATCCCCTCGCTCGCCTTTTCCACCGACATAAGCGTGAGAGGCTTCTGGCTTCGTGAGCAACGGGCATTCTTCGACGTATTCAACCCTTTCACCCTTCCTACAAAAACCAGATTCAACGATTGCATGTTTACATGGGAATAGTCTAGCCCTTCTAGGAGGGCTGACTTGTTTACTGTATTTTCCCACGTAACCTGCTGAATCTCATTTTCCTGCACAAGTTTTCAATTTAAAACCTACGTATGAACAAACAGAACTTGTGAAACAAAGAGTTGTCTAAAAATATACGGACGAAGACCAACTTTGTCGCGTGTACGGAGCTTTGACTCGCCAGCCCTCCTAGGAGGGCCAGCCTTCTTGAGTGCGTTTACATGGGAAATTTCCAGCCCTCGTATAGTATTTCCCCAAACAATAATACCATAAATTAATAAATATTTTACCATCCAATATCCAATATTTTACCATCCATTTACCGTCAGTAAAAACTAAGTGGGGAAAACAATGTTTTCCCTATCAAGCAATTAAAGAATGGAACGATATAGATCTTAACATTAAAAACTCTGAGAACGTTATTAATTTTAGAAATAACTGTAAGTGACTGTTTTTTATTATATGTATATAATCTGAATTTTTTATACTTTTATAGCTAAATTTGTATTTCATAGTTCATGATTTGTATTATCTTATATGCAGGGCCTCATTGAAAATCACTTTACGTGAATGAGCACCCTGTTGAAATATTAAAATCATTGGCATTCATTCATTTTCTGAAACATAATGACGTAATTTAGATAAAAGGCCAATACTTCTTTTAACCTTCTTGCCAATGAACTCAATATGACTTTTCCAACTCAAATGTGAGTCAATATAAATACCCAAATACTTGTACTACGGGCATACAATAACCTTAGGTATGAATATTCTCAAAAAAACAACCATCAAGCATTCACTCAAATTCAGCTAATGCTCATCCTAACTCAACGTATTTTCTTCTTAATAGGTGAAAAAAGTGGTTGGTCTTATGATGGTACGTAGAAATGTTTCAACATTATAACTTTGCATTTAATTGGAGAAAACATTTCCGCCCTATGAGGGTTGATTATCTTTATTATTTTTTAGTGTTTTGGAAATTTTCTCAATTTTTAATTAATCAGTATTATCATGTTAGGGAAATACATGCAGCTTGGTATTGCTTGGAATACGAATAACTGATTGCACGGAATCCCGAGTACAAAAAACGCTTATATATGTGCTAAATTTACCCTATAAAATGACTTCAATAAACAACCCGTTGACGGAGGTATGCAGTCTCCGAGTGCCTTCTAGTTGTTGTTATATTGACGTTTTACGTCAATAATTATTAGGGGCTGTAGCTCTCCCAGTTACTGCGGCCATGTTACTCATCAGACATTTCATTATTATTTATTTGTAGATATCTCGGAATGGCCAGCTCATTACCCCAACTGTGCTGGGAACAAACAATCCCCGATTAACATAGTAAAATCGGAAGTAGAATACACACCATGGGCCTACACTTTGTTCTTCTTTAAATACAACAGAGTTCCCAGTGGTAAACAGTTTAAGGTTGAAAACAATGGCCACAGTCTTCAGGTTGACGTGTCCTCTGTTGGTGCCAGCATGTTAGCAGGATTGGACATATATAACTTGGCTCAGTTTCATTTCCATTGGGGAAGTGATGACAGCAGAGGTTCTGAACATCAAATAAACGGAAAAATATACCCCGCCGAGGTAAAATAACAGTCTGTGTCTATCATAAAAATGTTACAGATTGCACATTGTCAAAAATATTTTTTTAAATCGTTTTCAGCTTCATCTTGTCCATTACAAAAAAGGCTATGCGTCGGTGACGGAGGCAAAAGATAAAAAAAATGGTCTTGCTGTCATTGCAGTTTTTATAGAAGTAAGAGAAGTTTAATAATTACGTCCATTTAGTATATTCAGTGCTGCTAAAAGGAATTAATTCCAGTTCCGAGTAGTTCTCCAGCAAAAGTAATTTAGAATTACTAATTATCAATTCCTAAGCTTAAAGGACATTAAGTTTGTCTAATATGAAAGAACTCGTAAAATGATACAATAACACGTTTTATAACTTTTCCGTATTTTACTTCGTTTTTGAAATATTTAAAGGACATTGGCAACAAAAATTAAGTTTGTCTAATATGAAAGAACTCGTAAAATGATAGAGTAACATATTTTACAACGTTTCCGTATTTTACTTCGTTTTTGAAATATTTCAGTTTGTTTGATATGTAAATGAATGGTCTCTGACGTCAAGTGTTGGGTAGAGAAGTTTCACACATTAAAATATTAGTTCCATCTTCAAGTTTGTTTCACAAATTTACTTGAACATGTGCGTATATACTCCTCGTGATAATGAACGTTGTAAACTTAGCAATTACTGAAATATAAGACATTTCTTATGAGTGAAAATTCTCTACCCTGCACCTGACGTCAGAGACCATCTCATTTACATATCAAACAAACTGAAATATTTCAAAAACGAAGTGAAATACCGAAAAGTTGTAAAAGCTGTTACTCTATCTTTTTACGAGTTCTTTCATATTAGACAAACTTAATTTTTGTTACCAATGACCTTTAACGATGGTTTCCAGCTCTAAGTGTACTTCTACTACAGACATGCTGTCGACTTCGCTTTCGAAATATCAAGACACTTGAAGAGCTGTTACTTAACGAGTCAAATACCACGTCATCAACGACGTCTTCTTCTCTCGGTTTTCAAAATGGCGCTGGAGTGTGGTCCACTGGTAACAATGTGTCTATGTCAAACCTGTTTTCGATAGTTATTTTTCAATTTTAACTGACATTTAACAGAAAGGAATCTTTAATTTCCTTCTTTACAGAAAGAATGCGTTTCTCGGATTTAAAATTTATTGCAGCTTTCGTTCCTTTGCGGAAAATGGAATTAATTCCTGGTCGAAATTACTGGAATTGTAACAAATAATAATAATAATAATAATAATAATAATAATAATAATAATACGTATTAGTAGCATTATACAATAGTAGCATTATACAACTCTTCCACATATTTTCTCAAACTCACTAATAATTCATGAGCTAATTATCCAATAATAAAGACCCATCTAGTCACGGGATTGCATTTGGATAACTAAGTCAAACACCGTGTCTCAGAACACTACAATATATTTGATCGGCATACGTAATTAGGATATTTGAGGAAGATCACAAGTGATCTTCCTCAAATATCCTAATTACGTATGCCGATCAAATATGTATTGTAGTGTTAACTATTAACATAACCCTCCCATGAGAGAATATCATCCAATCAAACATAACCTACAGTATACTTGTGTTCATTTGAGAAGCTATTTAAACAACTCCAGCTCGTGTCCCACCGGGATATCCAAACACTCGAAAACAATTAACAAAAACACTCGCGCTACGCGCTCGTGTTTTCATACATTGTTTTTTCGTGTTTGGATATCCCGGTGAAACACTCGCTGTCGTTGTTCAAATATTACTAACTTACTTCTTGAGATATTCAGACTTAGGTGATATTCAAATGAGATAATCTATGACGTAGCAAGTTGTACACAACATTGGAAAATTCTGTATATCTTAAAGCTTATTGAACGAAATCACTTGAAGCTTGTCTTTAATGTTTTGTTTCATTTTGTTTTGATTGATTTCTTTAAATAATATTGGAAAGATATACATGATTTTCTAATGTTGTGTACAACTTGCTACGTCACAGATCAGCTCATTTAAATGTCACATAAATCTAAATATCTCAAGAACTGAGTGAAATATCGAAGAGCTGTAAGTTGTTATTCCTCATTGTTTTAAGAGTTTTTTCAAATAAGATAAACTTAATTTTCGATACATTTGCACTTTAAAGTGCCCCTAACCTCAATTTTTTTATTGTCTTATTTGGAAGTACTTTTAAAATGATAAAGTAACTTGTTTTGAAGATTTTCGTTTCTTCGCTTTCTTTTCGAGATATTTCAGTTTGTTTGATATGCAAATGTGCGGAATTTACGCCACACATGCATAATGAGTTATCAGAGAATGTTATATATCTTTGCGTTGATCAAATAAAAACACTAAAGTGTGAATAACATGTGTGCGTGTTTCTCCCGCAACTCCAAACTTCTCGATTTTACAGGATTTCGTTCGAGAATGAAAGAGATACACACATTTCTCCAATAAGTCATTATGCATGTGTGACGTAAATTCCGTACATTTGCATATCAAACAAACTGATATATCTCAAAAAGAAAGCGAAGAAACGAAAATCTTCAAAAGAAGTTACTTTATCATTTTAAAAGTTCTTCCAAATCAGACAATCAAAAAATTTGAGGTTAGGGACACTTTAAGTTACTCGGTAACGCGTACTATTGAATATATTTAATATATATTCGCGTTGCAAAGATATTGGACTTGTGCATGAGAAGTGTTGTGACTACATACACTGATCAAAAGGCATCAGTTTCGTCGCGCTTCCTACAGACGTCATGATGACGTCACCTGCACTTTACAATCTCGTTCCCATGGGGAATGACAACAGGGAACCACTTTTTTTCTATTTTGTTGTTTTAATATACAATGTATTGCATATGTTTTTTAGAGAGGCAAGGAAAACGAAGTTTTCAACAAATTTCTTGACTCATCCAAATACGATGTAACAAAACCTGGTGAGATTTACAAATAGATTTGTGAAAACTAGTCTTGATGTTTAAAGTGCCCATAACCTCAAAATGTTTTATTGTCTTGTTTGGAAGAACTTTTAAAATGATAAAGTAACTTCTTTTGAAGATTTTCACTTCTTCGCTTTCTTTTTGAGATATATCAGTTTGTTTGATATACAAATATCTGGAATTTCGTCACACATGCATAATGAGTTATCAGAGAATGTTATATATCGTTGAGTTCATGAAATAAAAACACTAAAGTGTGAATAACACGTGTGTGCGTTTCTCCCACAACACCAAACTTCTTGATTTTAAAGGATTTCGTTCGAGAATGAAAGAGATATACACATTTCTCCAATAAGTCATTATGCACGTGTGACATAAATTCCGGACATTTGCATATCAAACAAACTGATATATCTCAAAAAGAAAGCAAAGAAATGAAAATCTTCAAAAGAAGTTACTTTATCATTTTAAAAGTTCTTCCAAACAAGACAATAAAACATTTTGAGGTTATGGGGACGAAGCATACTGGGCGCGAGTAGAGAAAACTCTACTTGATCTGGAATTCGAACCGAAACCTTCGGTTTACTAGTCCGACGCTGTACCGACTGAGCTACAAGACCAAGTTGCGAGCAGGGCGTGGAATGATGGTTCTTATATTTAAGAAATAGAAAACATTTTCCGTGTTTCCATAGAGTTATAGAAACACGAGTGGAAGTTTGGCAGAACGAGATAAGTGTTTCCACGCTATTTCGAGTTCTCCCAAACTCATTAAGTTGTTACCAGTGGCGAAGCTGGCCGTAGTAACTGGTCATGCTATGCTAATTTATAAACATCTGCATATTTTGGAAACAACATATTTCTAAAGATCTGAATGTGTAAATCGTTTCAAAATTTGCATAGCATGACCAACTTATAACCGTTGCTATGGCCAACTTCGCTACTTGTTCCTGTCGTGGCTGGCTGTCGTGGCTCAGTGGTAAGACGTCGTCAGACTAGTAATCGATCGGAATGAGCATTCACATCTTGAAATTAGAGTTCTTTCGTATCTCACGTCGTTCTTGAGATATTTAGACTTTTGTGATATGCAAATGATAACAGCTATGAAGTCAAGACATTTTTCGAAAATAAAGTATATCTTGAGATAATATTATTCAACGAAATCATTTGAAACTTTGCACATTACGACAGTTCGTGACACCTACCATCACTGCATCGAAATAGCGATGCCAAACTAATTTACTATTTCTAATTTCTTGATTTTCTAAAAATGTGGAAACATCTTGACGTCATAGGTTATTTTCATTTGTATATCACAGTACACAAGTCTAAATATCTCAAGAACGACGTTCCTAATCATTTTCCGAGTTGATTTAAATAAGGCAAATTTAATTTTCATTTCATAGTCATTTTAATGAGTTACATCTCTATATTTATTTATTTATTTATTAAGCTTCGCCAGAACATTTAACAAGTACTGTACATACACACAAAAACAATAAGTACATAAATACATACATACAAATTGGCTGGGATACCACAACAGCTTTCGCCAATTACTGTGGACCCAGCCTTTGGTTATAGGAGTTTTAAAAGTTATGAGAGTTCTAAAGGATCTAAAAACAAACAAGATATATGAACAAGGCCGCGAGCAACATTACATGCACTTCGGGCAGATGGACTTCCATGTTCGCGGGTAATCTTGGTCAAATATATTATTTAGGGCACAATGATAATATTCTAAATGGGACTTCTTAAAGGATTTCAATTTAATAGATTTGTATCTAAGGTATTTGGGGAGGATATTCCACGACGTTCTACATATTCGTACAAAAAATGAGGGGAGCTTGCGCAGGTTAGTTTGAATAATTGCAGGTCGCTGTATGCTCCTGGCCATTTTGTATCACATGCACATTAACCTGCAATAATTCAAACTAACCTGCACACGCAAGCGCCCATCATGCTTTTCTCGCTTAGAGTTTGACGTTTTGTGGTTTTGACCTGAAAGGACAACCTTAAAGAGTGAGTGTCAACCGTGACGCATTGCACGCTCGGTCGGCCATTTTTTGAAGCACGAAATTCCCTTAGTGAACTGCATCCGTAAATATCTTGTCAATCCTTCATATAAATTATTCATTATGTCTTTTAATTGAAAGAAGACATACCTTAGAAAGTAATTATTTCTATATTTTTCACAAAACTCGACGTTTTCTTGACTTTCGTTTCGAATTATGTCAGCCTTGACTGACGCGAAGCGTGCAAGACCAAGTGACGAGGTTCAAACCAAAAAATCAGGTTCCGAGTCGACGTATTTGGATTGTAGATGAATAAGAAAGCCTCTATAGGGTTTTCTGAGAAGACTCGGCGAATTTCCGAAGTATTTACCCGTCAAGTTGGCAACGAAGCACTTCAAAACACTTTGTTATCGTACGAAAAGATAAACACAAACGCGCAATGCACGACGGTTGACACTCACTCTTTAATTGAATTAGCTGTATACATCGTTGTTACTGGATGATCGTGTTGTCCTGTCTGTGTTTCTGATAAGCGGTAAAGCGTCGCTGTTTATATCAATTAGAGCATTAATAGCCTTGAAAAAGATTATTTGGTCAAGAAACTCGTGCCAGTATGAGATCGGTATGAGATATATAATTATAATAAATAATCTATATAATTATTACATTTACAGGCACAAGTGTGATGATCGATGCATTTAGACTCAAAGACCTGTTGCCATCAAGTAGAGAGTTCTACCGTTACAAAGGTTCTTTGACCACCCCTACGTGTGATCAAACAGTTACATGGACTTTGTTTGCTCAGCCAATTCAGATTTCCGAGAGACAGGTTCGTACAACACTAAGGCTGCGTTTACACTAGAGCAAAAGTTTCCGGATTCGTGACGAATCCGGAACGTTTTGGTACCGGATTCGTTTTGCCGTTTACACACAAGAGGATGAATCCGAAATAAAACGTCCCAGTTTGGTCGCGTCTCAGGAGATTTTGAATCCGGAATCTAAAGTGGAAATTTTGTATCTGGATACTTATGAATCCGGAATCTTTTGTAGTGTAAACGGGTATTCCAATGAATCCGAATATTTTTCCGCCCCCGATCACACGAGTTTGCGGTGCAGACAAAATGGCGGATGTTGTTGTTATTGCACTGTTGTCGGTAGTTTGTTGCAGGCGCATATGCATGCACGAACTACTCCAAGAAGACGTTATACTTCATAAACACTCTCTGTAACATCCTTTCTAGCCTTCTTTTTGGGCGGCATTTTGGAGTTGTCTTTTCGCGAAATGCTTGGTAACCGTTCCCGCATAAATATTTCCGGATTTCATCGGGTGTGTAAACGATGTGAATCCGAATACTCCCGAGAGTGTAAACAGCTTACCAATCCGAATACTCGGTTTATGATGAATCCGGAAACATTTACGAATCCGGAAACTTTTGCTCTAGTGTAAACGTGGTCTAAGTCAGTACCTGGCTGTAATTTTTGAAAAACATTTTCACGAATATACCTTCTTTTAGCGAATCGCAAAAATAAGTTGTCGTTTTATATATTGGTTGCTCGCTAATTTTTTTACCTATGTTTTTACGAAGAAGAACGACTCAATGTGGTTTATCCCATTGAACTAACTTTAGTTCAAATGAACAGTATACGGACATATTATATGCATGGCAAAATTACTGCATTCTGATTGGTAGAGAGGAGTGTAATTACTTCGTTAATTGCACTCCGGGGGAGTTACCATGGAAACAAAAACTCAAAATTGCAAAATTGGTTTATAATTGCAAATTATGTCGAAATGTTTTAACCATTGCTCTCAAATATAGGACTGGATTGAGCTTTCTGTTGCATCCGATGAGCTGATTAACCTTAAGCCTGCATAACGTAAATTGACGAAAGATCATTAGAAGCTCCGAGTTTGCAAGCAAATGAAACTGTGACGCTTGCGAAATAGGTTTAGTGTCTGGCCAATATAGTTTCTTTGTTAACATTAAATGCATAAAATCTTGAACCTAATTTGACGTCTCATATTAGGCTTCTCTCACTGGATAATTAGAGCCAATGGCGGCCATTACTAAGGGACCAAAGTCGCAGTAAATCTGTAGGTAGGCCATGAATCGTTTTACCCAGTAATTTGAAAAATGTCTTCTGATCCTCTTTATAGTAAAATTATTTTATTTTGTCGATGTGGTAAGAGCACACAATCCACCAAAAAAGCTCATAGGATCCTCAGTTGGTCCCTTAGTAATGGCGGACTTCCGGCTTCGTTTTCTGAACAATAGTTGCTCGATCCAGTCTTCTTTCGAGATCAGTGATTTTAACATGAATGCAGAGAACTTTTGGAATAAAAATTTCCCATAAAGACGTTACTAAAGGCGTGAATTAATACGAAGCGTAGGAATTGTTATTCGCTCTGTAAGTACAGGAGTATTTACGAAATATAGTTGACATTTTTTGTTGTATTTAGTCATTTTCAAGAAATTTTCTTGTTTCGGTGAACGAGTATTTGGATTATTTGTTTTTTTATGGCGAACAAACCTTCAGATGATTAGAAACGCTATGAGAAGTTGGACACTAGACAACGTAATTTTGCCATGCATATTATAAACAAGTATCCATATGATTTTGTTCGTGTAATTAAGGATTTACACTATATACGTGATATTTGAAAATTGTGCCAATTGCACTCGCCTAACGGCTCACTCGTAGTATAAATCCTTAATTGCACTCGCTGATAAGTCTAAGAAAATCGTTCATTAAACCCATGCGGATGAAGTGTTCCAAGTTTGAAAATGAGACGCTTTTCTTGTCTTTTACGGTAATTATGGGTGGCCGATGTAGAGTAAGGGCCTGTTTATATGATGTTGCGTTTATATGGAAAAAATCTGTCCCGGTGTACCGGGATCTCCAAGTTCTCGGTTGCTTCAACCGGGATCCCGGTCAAGCGGGATGTCCCGGTCTCCATATAATAACGAAAATAACAGTAAATTATATACAAGCCGAGATCCCGGTATACCGGGACGTCCTGGTGTACCGGGATCATATAAACAGGCCCTAAGTAACATTTACTGCATTTACTGCAATAAATGATGTTGATGAAAAAATATATATGGGCTATGCAACCGTACTTGTGTGATACGAACCTCGTATTAATTTAGCCAATCAGAAGCCGGCATTTTTGTTACGGACCTTGGGAAAAATAATTCCTTTTACTTAAAGTGCCCTTAACCTCAAAATTTTTTATTGTCTTATTTGGAAGAACTTTTAAAATGATAAAGTAACTTCTTTTGAAGATTTTTACTTCTTCGCTTTCTTGGTGAGATATATCAGTTTGTTTGATATGCAAATATCTGGAATTTCGTCACACATGCATAATGAGTTATCAGAGAATGTTATATATCTTTGCGTTCATGAAATAAAAACACTAAAGTGTGAATAACACGTGTGTGCGTTTCTCCCACAACACCAAACTTCTTGATTTTAAAGGATTTCGTTCGAGAATGAAAGAGATACACACATTTCTCCAATAAGTCATTGCATATCAAACAAACTGATATATCTCAAAAAGAAAGAAAGAAAGCAAAGAAACGAAAATCTTCAAAAGAAGTTACTTTATCATTTTAAAAGTTCTTCCAAACAAGACAATAAAACATTTTGAGGTTAGGGGCACTTTAACCCAAATTATCTGGGGTGATAATCTCGCCGCGGCAGGGATCCATTTCTCACGAAAACTTTGCATACATAATTGCGCGGAGCATGGTAGGACCAACTCCTTAGCCTGTTTATATTACTGATTTGCTAACTAAATATAAACCTACTCGTGCTTTGAGATCATCTGACCGAACTCTGCTACTTGAGCCAAAATCCAAAACGGTGACTCATGGAGACAGAACATTCTCGGTTGCAGCACCAAAACTGTGGAATTTATTACCACAGGAAATTAGAAGCTTTGAAATGTTAAGTAGTTTCAAGTGAGCACTTAAGACTTTTCTTTTTTAAAATTAATAGTTTTTGTTTATAGTGGTAATATATGTAGTAGGCTTTATCTTATAATGAAACTGTAATTAGTTTTATGAGTAACTTTAAGAATATATTGTTGTAAGAGCATTGAGACTATTGTATAATGCTCCTAATACGTCTTTTATTATTATTATTATTATATTTGGGCAGACAACGGGAAGTGGCCATTGGCGATTTGTGATCTGACGAACTACATAAGCAGGTTTTTACGAAGGGTATACACGTTTGAGTAATATAACAGACACGTATGTTATGTATTTAGACTCGTCAAT
Organism: Chrysogorgia sp. JL179-B06; assembly: GCA_035772405.1. Classification (NCBI taxonomy): domain Eukaryota; kingdom Metazoa; phylum Cnidaria; class Anthozoa; order Scleralcyonacea; family Chrysogorgiidae; genus Chrysogorgia; species Chrysogorgia sp. JL179-B06. The sequence goes on from JAYKKM010000421.1 coordinate 1,359,891, forward strand.
TCCAAATCTGTTTTCAGAATTGAAAACGGTTAAATATTGATCGAGATAACGTTAAAATAATTTACGACGAAGCGGGTGCCTGATTGCCGACTAATTTATTTTTGTTATTAGATTCGCATTATAACATAATATATTACAGTGTATTGATATTATGGCAGGGTACCCAAAAATTAAAAATAATAAAATGATTTGAAATGCTAACTACAAAACCTACAATAACAATAGACTACCGACGCATAAGGCTGCGAGAGCAGTTACATTTTAAGCAGATTGTATTGAATGTTCGAGGATTTTCACAGTTAAAAGTAGGTTTGTGTACCACATAAACCGTTTTTACGAAGGGTTTACACGTTCTCGTAATATAATAGGCACGTATATGTTATGTATTTAGACTCGCTAATTCTAAATCTGTTTTCACAATTGATCGAGATAACGTTCAAAATCTACGTGCTATTTGTAATATCTGCAGTCAATATAAAATACACGGCGTACGCGGTCTGGGCCCTGGGTATCATGGCTTGGGAGACGAAACTCTCGGGGGTAGAAAAGGGGGGAGGGGGTAGAAAAGGGGGGGGGGTAGAAAAGGGGGAGGGGGTAGAAAAGGCGGCGAGGGGTTATCGCGGAATGTATTTCTAGTATTTGTTTAATTGACAATTGTTTTTTTAACGTTTTAGTTGGAAGAGTTTCGAAAACTAGAAAGCCATGACGGACCTCTGGTGAATAATTATCGCCCCGTTCAACAGCTGAATTGTCGCACAGTGTCATCAAATTTCAAGTTAAATGGTCATGGGTGGTTGACAAACGTACTTCATTAATAACCCATCCTTCGTATTTATCTTAAGCCTTGTGATTAGTTTGGGCGTTATTTGTGTGATGCGTGTTTAAAATATTTATCATTAAACATCTTTGTATTCTTGTTTTAGTTCATTGAGAATATGAAATAAAACCTCGTTAATTACTTTTTTGTTTCCACTTCTTCGCCTTTGTATCCAATTTGTCCCAAAATGTCCCAAATATAAATAAAATAAATTAAATATAAATATATAGCGTATATATATAAATATATATTTATAAATATAAATAAATATAAATAAATATAAATAAATAAATATATATAAATAAATATATATAAATATATATAAATAAATATAAATAAATAAATATAAATAAATATAAATAAATATAAATAAATATAGCAAAGTGAAAAGGTGGTAATTAACTGCCAATAATTTAGTGACGAAATACTGACGTTTCGAGCGGAGCCCTTCATCAGAGTAAATAAATATAAATATATATAAATATATATATAAATATATATAAATATATATAAATATATATAAATATATATAAATATATATTTGAGCGGAGTATGGTAGAACCAACTCCTTATAATTATAAGGAAGTATAAAGTCCTTATGGGTGATCTGTTTGAATCGGACAATATTTGGGTCGGCCATTAAAGGTCGGCCATTGGCGATCTGACGAACTACATAGAGATTTTTACGAAGGGTATGCACGTTTGCGTAATATAATAGGTACGTGTGCGGTTAATATGTATTTAGACTCGCTAATTCCAAATCAGTTTTCACGATTGAAAACGGTGTTTTATGTATTTAGACTCGCTAATTCCAAAACTGTTTTCAGAATTGAAATCGAATAAATATAGGCCGAGATAACGTTCAAAATCTTATCGACAGAGACTACAAATACAAATACGCGGTCTGGGCACTGGGGACCATGGATGGGGAAAAGAAACTCTAGGGGTGGGGTGGGGGTAGAAAAGTAAAACGGAACATTAGAATTTCCGCTCTTGGAATATTTAGCTATCATATAATCTCTGGCGAAGCGAGGATGATAATCTTGATGGGATGGTACAATTTCTGGTCTGGTGTTCGTGCGTTTAGTATGTTAACCTTCATGCCCTGCATATCTGTCTCCCATCATAACTAATCTATCCATCAGATCTTGAACGGCTTAAAATAACCATGTTTTCCAACTATTTCAGTGATTCAAGCCATTTTCACCGAGAAAATCGATGGAAAAGTTTATGTAAATCAGGACGAATCTTTATCACATATAAAGACACGATACGGTCATGATTTTCCTTTGTGTTTTCCTGATGAATCATTAATGAGTTTGAGATTGCTATATAACAAATGGCAACTCGACCTATAGTTAATGTAGACAGATTACATGCTGGACGTCTTCCCTCTCGACAGTTAGACTGAGAAAGATCTGGGTGTATGGGTCACTGACAACTTAACCTGGTCAAAGCAAGTGACAGAGCAGTGTGCAAAGGTTCTGTAAACATGGCGGAGAGCTAAGTGGAAGAAACTGACATTGACATTTGAGAATAGAGAAGTCGAAGAACACCATTCTGATGACCACGAAGAGGTAAGATACTTCGATTTAATTTTGTTCGTTTGAATTTGCCATGGCGTTGGTAATAATTGTAAACCACTCGAGCCTGCGACGCCATGTTGGATATGGTAATCTTGAATTTGAACATGAACTTTTTCAAGATTCGCCATTTCGCTGTTGAGTGCCTTTAATGTGTCGTTCGTTTCCCACCAGTCGTTTTATAATAAATTTAAGATGACTTTGTCAAACAGTAGACAAGAAAATGAAATAGCGGACTAAATTTTAACACAAGATAAGCGTTTTTATTTTTTATTGATCGTGCGCGGGCGGAACCACAGTTACGGAATCCTAAATGTTAAATTTTTTATCGTGCTTTGGCTTCATTATATATAATTAATCGGAAAGTGAAAAACTAACTCAGAATTTGATTCAACTAAGCTGGAAATAACTATATTATACAACAACTAAAGTATGCAGTCTTACGGAACTTTCTTACTCGAACTCACTCTTACTCTGATGAAGGGCTCCGCTCGAAATATTAGTATTTCGTTACTAAAAATCTCGGCAAAATCTTGCTAATGTCAAGTCTTTTACTTTGTATAATAAAAATATAAGTATGTTATTTACCGTTTTGGTCGGTCCTTATAGAAAAATATTTGCCCTCGCCCTCATAAACGACCCTCGGCCTACGGCCTCGGGCATTTTCTAAAACCTCGGGCAAATATTTTTCTATACGGACCTCCCATCCGGTAAATAACATATATATATAAAATAAAAACCCGCGTATAAGAACCTAGATTTTAAGAATCTGTTAGACTAAGATTTTCCATTTAGACCCCCTTTACATAAGAACCTGTTTTAGGCTAAAATTTGAAAGCAGGTTCTTATTTTATCAAATAGAGTCAAAACTAAAAATGTATAAATCAAAGAAAATAAACTCTACAAAGTAATGAAAATGAGCCAGAACCAGACAAATAGTGTTATATTTCTCAAACTCATTAATAATTCATGAGCCAATTAGCCAATGAAATCACTTTATTTTATCACATGACTGAGGCTGGATACTCGAGTAAAACACGTAAAAATCATATACCACCACAGTTATTAGATCAAACCCGGTTTTGATCTAATTGCTGAGATATTAATCAATAATTCATTTTTTGGAGAACGAAACGACCTGCCTCCGTCTTCGCTCATCCTCAACTATACGTTATTACACACAGTAAGCTGTAAATTACATGCAGTGTAGCTTTAAAGTGTATATAGGGTTTGTATTTGTTTAGATTGCAGTCATTTGGAGAAAATTTATATAAATAATAGACCACCTTACCAAAACCAAGTCGCTTTTTTCTTAAGAAAATAAGAACCTGTTTAAGAACCTAAATAGCCTCATTTTGCAGTAAACACCATTTATATAAGAACCTTTTTAGGCTAACTTGGAAAAATCTAGGTTCGTATACGCGGGTTTTTACTGTATCCGTCTTTGAACAACCGCGGGCTAGCTGTCGTGTTTCCTCCTTATAGAACATAAGGATGAAACAGGATCTTGAACATTTCTGTGTATGCTGAGTTAATTTGCAAAGACTGCTCTTTCAACCATTCAATTGAACGTTTCTTTTCTCAGCCTACAAGAAAGATAGTGACTATGTTACTACGGTAAGTGGTAGAATGCGGCAAACTCTGATTGGCCCGTGGCTGTGGTTATTAAGATAAGAATATATAGATACGAAATTTTCGCACCTTTTTAAAATTCTGCTTATTATTATATTAACAATATACAAGCGGCGTTTGCTTGTTTGTTAGTTACTAGGCTCTCGGCAACAGCCTCTGTAACTCGGTTGTAGCATCGCAGGGTCGCAGGCTCAACTACAGCCGAAAGGCCTTGATGTTGCATTTTCGCAACTGGTTGCGGTTTGGTCTTAACATGTATATATTCCAACACTCGAAATTTTCCTTCACCATATATCTTTGTAACCAGAAATGCGGGTTTCGAATTTAACTAACCCGTAAGAACAACGAGTTTCATAAACCATAAACCTGGAGATCGTTGCGATCGCAGAGATAGAAAAATTTCTATCTCTGCGATCGTTAAGCCCGGTTTCCATATGATCGCAAAAATCGCAAGGAAACCGGGCTTAAGGCCGAAAAAAGCTAAAATCGATGGGGTTTTACAAAGAGACCCCGAACTGACTAAGTATTTGGCTATATAATAAAACAATTATATACCATTCTCACGCGTCGTATATGAACTAATAGCCAACTCAGCGCTTCGCGCCTCGTTGGCTATATGAGCTCTTATTATACACTCACACAGAATCCACCAATCAATTGTCTCTATTAGCATCACGTGGCAGCCCAATATTTTACGATGTAGGACAGCTATAAAATTGGGCAGTAACCTTTGGACTGTTTACGCGGGCTGTTCACGTGCAAAGCAACGTCACTCGCGTGCCTTTTATCTAAATCGAAGTTTCATTGGTTGAAGTACTTCTCGCGGAACGTGATTTGTTTTTCCGATTTTTTTTTGTCATTCTTTTTGACGACCAGCAACCTTTTGAGTCTTTTGACTGTTTATTTATATTATTGTTTATTTGTTTATTATTACTTTACAACCAAGCAAAAATGCAAAATAATTAATACAACAGTTAAAAATAAAAAAACAGAAACAAAAACGGAGCAGTTTTGAACATAAGTGAAGAACATAAGAACAGTCTTGACTGTCTGTTTACGTGCGAAGAATTAAACATCTTTGTGTTAAGATATTTTGTTCGATATAATAAAACACCTATTGGCTGTTGGATTCATCTTCGCCCAATATTACAAAATATTTAAGTCTCGACTTGCAATATTAGGCTCGACCTTCGGTCTCGCCCAATATTGAATTTTCGACTTAAATATTTTGTAATATTGGGCTCAGAGAAATCCAATAAGTAATAATATACGACTCGAGCTCATGGTATAATTGGTAATTAGATAGCATGTAGCATAGCCAATCATCTTGCAGCATTTACACTAGACTACTAGTAAGTTTCTACTAATTGCTTATAAATGATGTTTTACCTCTTCTATGTCGGTTAGTCAGCTGGCCGTTTTACTTCTCTCTGAGATATCATACGCTGCGATATTTTGAGAAGCAGTGACTAAATGCAGAAGACTGATAGCTTGTTTAAGAAACCATATGGGACAGCTTGTGTAGGCGACAAGAGACCACAAACCAACAGGGCCACTGCCGAGTGTGAACACTAAAAAAATTCAGATAAACATATTTACAATGGACTATAAAGATATACGATTCATGGATGAACGTCAAGCTCATATTGCTGTAATATGTATATACGTAAACATTATATATATATACTTCTTTAAATTAAGTTTTTTTTAGAAACACGGATTCAGTGCTAAAACGTTTTTAAAAGTTTAAAAATGTAAAATTTTGATCTTTTAAGGTGGCTCAATAGTCAAAATGGAGTAATTTTGAGAGCACGATTTATCTAAGTAGTTAACATGGTCCAATAGCATTTACAAAGGCACGAAACTGTAGGACGCGCCAATAGTGATTTCTCCAAACACTGTACGTGCAGCTAAGGGTCTGAAATTTTATATGTGGTACATGCAATACCAGAGCTGTGCAATGACGAATTATTTGACAGATATGTCAATGCCTTGATATATTTTTACCTTTCCCAAAAATGACGGAGAAAAATGACCAATTACATCTCTTCCAAAGGCCCTATATATTTTTTGGAGTAGTCTAACAACAAATCAATTCGTCATTACACAGATGAATACCTGTATGAACTCACAGTGAATATTTCATGCATACAGTATAGGTCAATATATTTTTGATATCTCGTGGCCTTCAAATTCCAGAATTTGAGGAAAATCACTTTAAACAAGGAGTGCTCGCATAAAAGGGGAAGCCCCTCCCCCTCGAAACAATGGCGTCTTTGAAATTTTAAAAATCAATTCAAACAATGGAGTCTCGATACAATGGAGATTTTGTTGTTTTGATTACTTCTCATTTCTCTTGTTTCCTGACCAATCACAGTAATTGAACTAATTATGATTGACACGGTGAGCATCTCACCGCCAATATATGCAAGCACTCCGTGTTTAAGGTGGCTCGATAGTCTAAATCATGAGAAATTGCATTTTCTCCCATAAAATGTTTTGTAATGCAGATCTGAGCTTTATTTTGGTTCATTGTATAGCTCTAGGGGTGGTCTTGATCATTGAAACGTTTCACACTTGTAGCATTTATATATCTAGACACATTATGTTTATGATAAGCGGCAGATTTCATGCAAATTAGTTTTCTGGATTTATTGGAAACACGATTTCTCCACTCAGGTAAACTTTGAGGGTATTAAACGTTTCAGTAAACAAGACCACCACATGGTTCATTGAACAACGTTTTTATGCGGAAAAATGCAATTTCTCATGATTTAGACTATCGAGCCACCTTAAGACATCATTTCTTGTTCCCCAATTTCTTTTGCATTAACAGCTGAGAGTGATTTTTGCGTGAGTAAGGAGAATTTACATTTTCATGATTTTAATAAATGAACCTTATTCCTACGTTTTAATTTTTTTCAAAAACATTTTTTCCATGTTCCCATACAGTTATACAAACACTCGTTGAGGTTTGGGAGAACTCGAAATTGCAGTGGAAACACTCGCCCTTCGGGATCAAACTTCCACTCGTCATGTCTCTATTTAAATAATAGAATACGTTTGCCCGGGTCTCTATAACGTGATCGAAACCCTCGTGAAGTTAATAAAAACACTCGAGAAGTTGGGAAAGCACTCGCCTCGGCGGCTCGTGTTTTTCCTCTCCCTACACTTCTCTCGTGTTTTTATTACGTCACTCGGGTTTCGATAACGTTATAGAGACCCGGGCAAACGTATTCTATTGTTTAAATAGAGACCCAAGCAAACGTATTCTATTATTTTTATAAAATAATTCAGAAACAATTTCTTATACTTTGGATAATTACGATATATAACGCTTTTGATTTTGATTTAATGCAAATTCTCATTAGTTACCGACGTCATTCCGGTCTCCGTAGCCTGATCGAGACCGGCAAGTTGACCAATCACAGCATACGTAGAGTAAAATTATTTTATAAAACTGTATGGAGATACGGCAAATATTTTCTATTTCTTACATCAAACACTTGAAAGAGTGTTTCATCACATGTCCAAGCTCCCACGTCCAGCACAGTAATTTATTTATTTACCTATTCACTCAAAGAGTAATGTGTTACGCAATAGCACACGAGGTACCTTTGTATGCTAGAAATACGTAACCGCAACAACCCCTCACCAGCCTGTTTTAAGATTTGTTTCGACTTCAGAATAACCGTCGGAGATCAACATGAAGCTAAATTTTCATGGAATATGACATCCTGATGAGTAACTTGTAAATTCTTCCAAACAAGGCTGCTTCTAGTTTCAAAGTTTTAGAAACCTTTACTGCTTTAGCTGATGTTCATTGTCACAAAGAAGACAATTCCATGGCTGCTGCTTTGTTTATAAAGCATTAAAGTGCCTATCTCACGTTTGGGGATTTTACATATCCGTAATATTTAGGTCTTCCTGAGCAAAATCATAATATATATTGTCAGCCAAAAATTTCATCTTCATGGAGTTTTTCGCTGTCAAAGTTACCGGATGTGATGTCACAAGAGGCATTCCAAACCAGTTTTCATTTTGTTATTTGCCATAAAAATGTTTATATAATTACGTGTATGACCTATAGTGACTTTTCAAAATCATGCACTTACTTTTACGCTTCAATTCGAACAAAAATAATTTACGCTAGATTTCGAACAAAATAAAATCCTGAACTTCGAATACTGTTTTACTATTTTGACTAGGTTTTAGGATGAAATGAAACTCAGAAGAAGAAGATGGAATGAGATTGCTCTAGAACTTTAATCCGCTCGCGTATTTAAACATTTGCGCATGCGCATTCAGTTTGGCACTGCTCCTTTAAGGACTGGAACAGTCTACCGCCCCAGATCTGAAAATCATAATTATTTTTCAATTTTATGAACATATTATTTTGAGCGTCTACTATATAGTGAAAAAATTCGATCAATTTTCTACTTTTAGCATTTTTATCTTGTATTTTTATCTTGTATGTTTAGTCCTTTTTGGTATAGATCATAGCACGTGGTACACGTCACCTCCCGCCATTAAAGCGGCATGGGAAAAATTTAGACGGGAACGGGTTTAATATTTATCTTAGTATTCACTGTAATGTTTAACATACCCGTGGGGCCAGTTGAAAAGTGAAGTTTTAACATACCCGTGGGGCCAGTTGAAAAGTGAAGTAAATACAATGCGCAGAAGAACAGTTCATTTCCCAAACACATGATAAAAAGAACAGGCTGAAAGAAATAGTAAAACAGTTCGTAAATAAAATATTGGTAAATAAATGTTATGCTCACACCACAGCAGTCCAAACTACTTGTGCTATTATCAATTAAAGGGGAAGTGTACCCAAAAAATTAATTACTTTTAAATAAAAGTCCTTTAAGTATAATGTTTAGAAATGTTAATAGTTTTACGGTATCTGCTTTTGTACTCGAGAAATAACGTTTTCATTCTCGTATTTTATGCTTCTGGACGCCGCCATTTTCGAGTTTGCTCGACGGCTCAGACTCGAGGTCCAGCGGGGGTTTCTTTTCAATTTGACGTCACTTGAGTTTTTTGAGTGCAAGGAACAAAAGATAACACTCAAATGACGTCAAAATTGAAAAGAAAACCACCGCTGTACATCAATCTTGAGCCGCTGAACAAACTCGATAATGGCGGCGTTCAGAAGCATAAAATGCGATAATGAAAACGTTATTTCTCGAGTACAAGAGCAGATACCGTAAAACTATTAACATTTCTAAACATTATATTTAAAGGCCTTTTATTTAAAAGTAATTTATTTTTTGGGTACAGTTCCCCTTTAAGTTTATGTAACCTTATTTGTTTACTGTTTGTTCTAAAAAGTTTCTTAAAACACGGGAGGAACTGGAGCTGAGACGGATGGGATCTAATGCTGGAAAATGACTTAAAGTTAAAGGGATGACTCAAAAGTACCTTTCTTTTTTTGTCTGGTCTTTGAATTTGAAATTATTGAGCATTGGCACATTTACAAAATGAATAAATAAATATAATACATACATTTTTGAAATTATAATAGCCCTTTAAGCCATTGCTATTAATAGCTCAAAATGCGGACAAACAAACCAAATTTGACTCACAAATTATTGCAAATGAGCATTTTTTTTGTTATGGCCGCAATAATTATGGGTAAATGCGGACAAACATGGGTAGTGACGTCATCTCGAGAAAGTGCTATTATTATAAGTGAGGGTCATTTAGTAAAATTTTACTAAATGACCCGAATCGAGCGGGACGTTCGAATGGTTAAGGCACCTCTTTTTATGCTATTCCTTTGTAATATAATGTTTGCGGGTATTTCTTTTGTTCTCATAGGGCCATTAACAACTAATCTACCGTCTCAAAATTAATTTTGGCGAAATTTCTGACGAGGTTCCTCGACCTCGTGTTGAGTCTTTGAATGATGATTTGATTAAAATTCATTTTTCGTAATCGTACCTCCGTTGGTGTCAAACCGGGTATGATTAGTTCTAATCAGATCTGGTTTGCCGTCAACGGAGGTAAGATTAGCAAAAATGGATATAATTAGGTATATTAGTTGTTAATGGCCCTGTGAGAACAAAAGAAATACCCGAAAACATTATATTATAGACGCTAGAGAAAGTGAATAAGTGGCGAGGAGGCCTCCTGAAAGGGTCATCACATACCTATACTATCAAGTTTTGTGATTGGTTGATTAAAACAATAAAACAATAGAATCAACCACAAAGAAACCAATGTCCTAACCTAACCACTTTTGTTCCATATAGCCAATCGCAAAACCTGTTCATTTTAGGTACGTACCTCGTGATGTACAAATTTCAGCTATAAATAAAGTTTGGTGCAGTACATACATGTACGTACGCAAGCCAATAAATGTATTAGATAGTAAAGCCCGCAGATAGATGTAAAAAAATTAGCATTCTGCTACGGAAGTAAATCAGAGTCTCTGTGTTGATAATATCAATGGGTAACGAATTCCATATTTTTGGTCCTCGAAAGAGAATAGTGAACTGTTTGATATTTGTTCTACATGGATACGAGATCGGTGAGATTTTGCGTTTCTGCAGGTGTTTATGATCATGGACTTGTTGACTAATAGTAAATAGATTAAGAAATGGTAACGGAAGTAAGTGATGATGATAAGAGAATATAAATTTGGCGATGTAAAAATAATTAATTTTATAAATGTCATGTATTCTCAATTGATGAAATAGTAGGAGAGTGAGCATAATAATCAGCATTAGTCAATGCTCGGACAAGACGATTTTGCAATAAGAATATCCGTTTTAGGTTGGTTACATCAGTGGAAGACAAAACAATATTAAAATAAGCAAGATTAAAAAGAGAGTATAATAAAAAGTATAAATATTAAAGTATAATATAAAGATATCTTAGTTTTTTAGACAAGTAAAAACAAGATCTATAGATTATGCCTATGGACTTCGAAATCTTTTTACAAACATGGTTAATGTGAGATTTCCAGGAAAGGTTTTCACCCAGGAAAATAAGAATTTAACCATTTCATTTTGCTCTAGCCTGTTTTTGTCAAACAACAAGGATATATTGTAGTACCATTGATTTTCCTTTGTTTAGTTTTGAAAATTATATAATTAGTTTTGTTAATATTAACTGAAAGCTTGTTAGCTTTTTTTGGTTAGGTTAGGTTAGGGTTAGGTTTAAGGTTAGGATTAGATCTAGGCGGAGGGTATAGGATTAGCATGGTTGAAATACATGGTTGAAGACCAGATGAAACGATTTCCCGGTTAACCGGCTGGCCTCGAACAAAAGCCCGGCTGTATGATTTCTATAGAAAGCGAGAAATAGCCCGGTTTGGCGGACAAGCTTGGGCTATTCCATTCCATGTACACTGTAATCGACTCCTATATACGATACATGGTACGACAGCTCTTTAGTAATTGCATATCATTACCCTGGAAGTATAATACAGTCTGAGGAAGAAATTTGTTGACAGATCTACTTTCTTGTGGCTCTGGTCCCCTTTTAACATTGAGCTAGAAAATTTAAAATAAGCATCACTATGGTTGAAGAGAATAGAGAAGTTAATCAACAAATAATTTACTCTTAAAATTTTTAGAACTATTAATACTTTCCGGGTGAAGTTTCATATAAATCCCGAAATGACGTCACATATACTATCCGTAGTAAAATTCGAAATTAAAATCAGTGAGGTTTCGAGCGGAGCCCTTCATCAGAGTAATATATAGGGGAGATAAACAAACTAATAATTAATGACATACGAAAATGTTAAATCATTTGCTATTTTTACAGTCGATCAGAAAAAATTATTTAACATTTTCGCATCTCATTAATTATTAGTTTGTTTATGTAGATAAAAATAATAATAATAATAATATACAAATATTTATATAGCGCTGATTCCGTGTAGTCCATTAGCGCTTCACATCATATAAAATAGTTAAATTAGTCTAACTAAATAAGAAAGGTTAAGGTTCATAAAAAGCAGTCTTAAAAAGATGAGTTTTAAGAAGTTTCTTAAAAATTTCTAATGAATTTCCAGGCGCTCTAATGTTACTTGGTAGAGAGTTCCATAATATTGGTGCTGCTACCGAAAACGATCTATATCCATAGCCACGTAGGTTGTAACGTGTCGTCTCTAGATAATTCTTTGTGGAGGATCTCAAGAGGCGCTTGGGTGTATAAAATCGCACGAGATCTTGTAAATATATAGGAGCGGTCTTATTAATACATTTAAAAGTTACCATCACTGGTGTCTTACCTGTACATATGGATCCAGTGGCTGCTAAAGTCCAAAGAAATTAAGAACTGGAACATAAGGCGATAAGAAGGATAAAACTCACTAAGCATCACCATAAGGCAAGCAGTGGCACATCTAGAGGAGAGGGGAAAAGACGAAAATACCTGAAGCAAAAAATATTACTCCTTCCTCTCACCTGCAGTCTCATTGAATAGGACCTGTGCTAAGTTAATAACAGCAACAACAACAACAGCAGCAACACCAATCAGATTGCAGGAAAGCTGCGTTAAGACCGCTCACTCAAGCCACAATAAGTAGCAAAGTGAAAAGGTGGTAACTGCCAAGAATTTAGTGACGAAATACTGACGTTTCGAAACTGGGCGACGCCTTTCAGACAGGTTTGCTGAACATCTTCGTTCCGTGAGGAACAATGATGTTGACAAACCTGTAGCCCGCCATTTCAATAGCTGTAACCATTTGGTTTCAGACATGAAAGTCTGTGCCATCCATCCCATCTCAGGTGGTACGGCAAGAGAAGCGTCTCATTTTTAAACTTGGCACCACACATCCTCTTGGTCTTAACGAACGTTTTTCTTTTATTTAATTTCCTACAAGTTTTTTGTTATTTTAGTTGGCTTGGAACTTTTTTATCATTAGCTTATGCACTTTCATTCCTTTTCAAGTTTTTGTTTCTTACTGCTTTACTATCGCCTAATCCCTTGAATATTGGACCTGTCATTTCTCCCTCCCCCTCAGTCTGTTTGCTGATCGACTGTAAAAATAGCAAATGATTTAACTTTTTGCATCTCATTAATTATTAGTTTGTTTATCTCCCGTGCATTTGATTGGCTACTTTCTACTTGTGACACCCTTTTGGCATTTAGTTTCATAAAGTTGACACCAGTCTGTTGTGGTCTAGTGGTTACCACACATGTCTATGAGCTGGGAGACACAGGTTCAAATCCTGGGACGGACCTCCACTCAAGGTCTTAAAAATAATTGAGGAGAAAGTGCTGCCTTTGCAATAATATCAGCAAATGGTAAGACTTTCAGGTCTTCCCGGATAACGACCTAAAATCGTAGGTCCTCGGAACCCCTATAATTGGGCTTCTAGCCTGTTGGGTTATTCCGTTCACCTAAGAGTGTATATCTAATTAATAAAAAAAAAAAATAATAATAATAATAATATATATAAGCCCTATTTATTTTATTTCATCTCGTCTCACTCTGACGAAGGGCTCCGCTCGAAACGTCAGTATTTCGTCACTAAATTATTGGCAGTTTACCACCTTTTCACTTTGCTATATATTCAAAACACTGTCTACGCAGCACTCTACTTTTTTACTACTCTCTTATAATAAGTACACTTACTGTACGTGAGTATTTGGCAAATAAAGTTGACATTTTTGGTTGTGTTTAGTCATGTTCAAGAAATTTTGTTGTGGACAAATGAATTGGCTTCTTTGAAAGAGCATTATACAGTAGCTATATTATTTCTGGTTGTATGGCTAACAAATCTTCAGATGAAAAGAAATATTTTGACAAGTTGGACAACAATGTAATTTTGCCATGCCATGCATATAATAAATGAGTAATCATATGATTTTGCTCGTGCAATTAAAGTGGCACTACGATGAAAATTCACCCTCCGTCTTTTAGATTTTCTTTAGCATAGAATAGTATTTCAGGGACGAAAGTGATCATCGATGTAAAAAAAAACTAAAAATTGGTGTTTTGAAGTAAGTATTTTGAGCTATGAAATCACTATTATTTAGGCCACCATTACTAAAAACGTGTTCCAAGTGAGCCCGCAATTTCAAAAGGTAATATTGTTTGTGACGCCAGATTCTCAATGCTACGCCTGAATTTCAGTCGAGGTTACTTGTCTTCTTCGAGAAGTAGATGAAATGTTCAGCCTTTCAGACGAAGAATTTGGAAAAACGACATTGATTTACTTGAAGAATTAGCCATGTGGAGTCTTCGCGTTGAGAATCTGACGTCACTTCGTTTCGCTGGTCAGGAACATGAACGATTAATGGCGGACATAACAGCTCCAGATTCGGAGTCAGAAAAATAATACTTGCCATCGTCGAATCGCAAAACGGTTTCGACAGAGTAATATTTAGAAGCTCTGCTTTATAAATACGTAAAAATATCGATAGGTAAAAATTTGATCGTAGTACCACTTTAAGGATTTACAGTACTCATGATATTTGAAAATTCTGCAAATTGCAATTTCGGCACAATTTTCATATGTCACTCGTAGTCTAAATCCGTAATTTCACTCGCTATCATATGATTATTTATACCAACCAGATAGCAACCCTGTATTGCACAAGATGAAGTATGATATATAGAACTGTACCATATCAATGTGTCTATACCTGTCTGTCAGCATGTCCAACATAGCTCCAAACTTTGAACCTATTGCAGAAATTGGTAATCAGAACCTATTGCAGAAATTGGTAATCACACATTGTACAAATAAATAATTCTGCATTATAACCTGCAGACTTGTTGTCTGCCAGACTTGTTGTCAGATCACATCTCTTTTAATCTTCACTGGATTATTTTCAAGATACCGTTGATTACTTTCAAAGCTTTGGCCAGGAACCTACAGTATTTATATCAGTGATTTACTGAATCGATATAATCCTACAGTACTTGCACTTTAAAATATTTAAAAGCTATTTGTACCAGCGTTACCCATGGAGACAGAACATTCTCAGTTGCCGCTACAAATCTCTGGCATGGTCAGCAACGACCTTGATGCAGTGATAACCAATTTGTGCAGTGATAATAATAATAATAATAATAATAATAATAAAAGACGTATTAGGAGCATTACACAATAGTCTCAATGCTCTTACAACAATATATATATTCTTAAAGTTACTTTTAAAACTAATTACAGTTTCATTACAAGATAAAGCCTATACTACATATATTACCAACATGAACAAAAAATTATTAATTTTAAAAAAGAAAAGTCTTAAGTGTTGACTTAAAACTACTTAACATTTCAAAGCTTCTAATTTCCTGTGGTAATAAATTCCACAGTTTTGGTGCTGCAACCGAGAATGCTCTGTCTCCATGAGTCACCGTTTTGGATTTTGGCTCAAGTAGCAAATTTCGGTCAGATGATCTCAAAGCACGAGTAGGTTTATATTTAGTTAGCAAATCAGTAATATAAACAGGCGCCTGGCCATGCAAAGCCTTGAAAGTAATTATTAGTATCTTTTTTAAATACAATCCTTGATCTCACCGGCAACCAGTGAAGATTACGTAGCACAGGGGAGATATGCTCCGATTTGTTAACCCCTGTCACAAGTCTAGCAGCTGTATTTTGAATTCGCTGTAACTTGCTCAATTCAGTTTCTGGTAAGCCATATAGGATGCTATTACAGCTGTGATAAAAGTAAAATGTGCAGTGATAAAATGTAAAATGTGCAGTGATAAAATTTGTTTTGATAAATTGTTAATTAACAAAAAAATGAGGCAATGAGCAGTGAAACAAATATACAATGATAATCCCAGTACTTCATGTAAACAAAGTAAAAAGCAGTATTTCCACTATCAAGGAAGTTTACTAATAAGGAAATTTCAAAAAAATCTAAGGAAAGTAAAGGAAACGTTTACGAAAAATTTTAACACCGAGAAAGGTAGTTTCAAAAACATAGTGGAAGGCTGGAAGCACTGGTAAAACGTAGTTTGTATGCAACCTCGTACCCAGAATTCTATAGAATGTTCCCCCAAATTGCAAGAAATGCCATTTTAGAGACTCTAGAACCCCCCGGAACCCCTACGCCGCTCCTCATTTGCCAAGACGAAAATATTTCTTTTCTACAGGCAGGATTATGAAACTATGCTGTCATAGATAGTCATAAAATGTATAGTAACAGTAGGTGCTGTATGTTGGTTTTGGCATTTTTGAATATCAAGTGTAGTCTATTTTAAATTCAGTGCTTACACATATTATTATGAGGGTGTGGTCAGAAATTTTCAAGGGCGTGCTTCTGTCCAGCTAAACTTTGCACGAAAATGTGCAGAAATTAGGTACATGTATGTGGTCAGCAACGACCTAAATGTCGATTCTGTTTTGTCTAAATCATCAAAAAGACCAGGTGGGCCACAAATTCCCACTGGGAATAATTGCCACAAGAAAAGTGTCTCATTTTCAAACTTGGAGGGAACCATTCATCCCCTGCATGGCCTTAACAAAAGATTTTCTTTTATTTAATCCCCCGGAAGCAAGGGTGGACAAAATCACTGGCTTCTCACTTAATTCCCTTTTTCTTTTTTTTTTCACCTCCCACTTATTAGCATTATTTTACATGGCCTGTACTGCCCGACTGAAAAATAAATAGCAAATGACTTCCTTACTTTTACAGTACATATCATTAATTATTTGTCATGTTTTTCGTTACCTGATTGGCTTATTTTAGTCACTTTACATTTCACCCTGTGACAAAGGACCTTTGCTCGATTCGTTAGACCTGCTACACACTATTTTGGAAAAGTATTCACTTGGTATCTGAACGAGCTATAATATTTGTGCTGGTGTCCCTGTCCTTACGTCAGCCATATAGCCTATGGATCGGAGATGCTACTGTGCCTGCT
The DNA here is from genome assembly GCA_035772405.1 of Chrysogorgia sp. JL179-B06. NCBI lineage: Eukaryota > Metazoa > Cnidaria > Anthozoa > Scleralcyonacea > Chrysogorgiidae > Chrysogorgia > Chrysogorgia sp. JL179-B06. The sequence continues at coordinate 1,376,773 of JAYKKM010000421.1, forward strand.
GGTATCTCAAACATCTGATCCAGACATTGGTCAAGCTTGGTATACCTGTACTACATCTGCACATCTCCAGACACAGGGTTGCAGTCAGTTGTCTCAGGGGTTGGAGTTGGTAATGTCATGGGAACATGCAGGTCCTAATGGTCAGTGGCGCCGGCAGGTTTGGCAAACTGGGGCGGGGGGGATGTAGGGTGTCCGGGTGTGTGCTCCGCCGGAAATTTTTGAAATCTCATGCTTTCTAGAATGCTATTTCCTTCATTTACAGGTGACTTTAAGACTTATTTTACAAAAAATCAAGCCATTGTAACGTGAGTAACCTAAGTGTCGCAGAACAAAAATGGCGATGTTCAACACGGAAGAAAAAATATTTTCGATTTTCTTCAGGATCACTCTGAGAAACATATACAAAGCCATCCTTTGTAGTATTTGTGCAACGAATGTCTTTCACGTGAACAGCGCATGCTTGGTATAATGCATATACACATCAATGGCGAAGTTCGCGTCTTCACCTAGATCATGATAGTACTAGCGCACATACGTCGTAGATAGGAACCTATTACACACCAATAGTTTTTCTCAAAATAAATCAAAGTTTCCATTTTGCCAACATTAATAATAGACCCCCCTACATGTTTCTCGACGAATTTCGCTGCCCCCCCCCCCCCCCCCTTGCCGGCACCACTGCTAATAGTAGCTTTGTCTACAACTGAACCCCCCTGGTTGGAGAATCCTAGGGGACATCACAGGCTCAAGTTTTCACTTGCTGCAGTCAAGCATGTTAACTATTGACTTATTTGCCTTCAATCTGCTTTGATCTACCTAAGTTATTTACTTAATGGTTACCCGAAAGTAGTTATGATCATTAATACAGTGGAGCCTCGCTATAGTGCGGTAGTTGGGGTCCATAGTGGAAACCGCGTTATAGATGAAGCGAGTTATTGTGAGTTATTGGGCAAATCTTGTTCCCAGTACTCTTGCCACTCGGTTCTGGTGCAATATTGTGGAAAGAGTACTGGGAACAAGCTTGGATACTAATAAAACCAACAGTAAACACACATTTTCTGTTATGTTATTCATCTTGTTATATTACCTAGTGAATACATGTACAGGGGTATCAGAATATATCAGAATATATCAGAATATCAGGATACGGGATCGGTTCTGCCTTCTCTTCATCTTCGCTGTCACTTTCTGGTACTGGTTCTTCTACTACACTACTGATGATGTCGTCCTCTGTCATTTGAGAAGAAATTGCTTCATTCTCATCAACATTGAGCCATGCGTTCACCTCTTCTGTGGAAAATGATTCACCAAATACTTGCGCTAAGTTAGACATGTCATCTGCGTTGAATCCACGAGAATCTAGTGTTAGCATTCTTCTTCTGGTCTGGTCAATTTCCAGTTGGGTCTTCACCCATCAAACTCGCTGTCGCTCTCATCGCGATCCAAAATTAATACGAGACTGAAGAAGCTTGAAGTTAGAAGTCCACCAGAGACTAATCGCACTGCCGCGTTGTTGTTCTATCTCGTAATAATAGCGATCATTCAGGACGTTCAGCAATTGTTAAGATCATTCAAATTGTCTCTAGTGATCATAAATATAACCAGGCAAAGTGAAATTTTTGGGGTCAAGGAAAAACCGCGTTATACCGAGTTGCGCATTATAACGACAGGCCTCGAAATAATTCTTGAAAGTATACCGGTCATCATGACCGGTAAATATTTAAATTTACCGGTCACAGACGATTTTTTGCCGGTCATCTTTTGTTTTTGTTATTTTTTTTATTTGAGCAATTGGGCCTATTTTATAAGTGTACTTGTGCAGGTAAGTTTACAGATAATCATTATCAAGAAAATGCTTATTTCCTTGGCAAGAAAAAGATGAAAAACAGTCAAGTACGGTTAAAATATTTCATCCCTTTGATGCGTTGCTCGTACTCAGTGCAAACAGTACATCGAAGGTTTCGCGCAAATTTTCCGTCAATATCATACGACAGCCACAAGTTTCCCTCATAAGATGCCAAAGAGTTAGTTTTCCAACTTTTTTCGACAGTTTCAACAGCAACTGTTCGTTCTGAGGTTACGTTAACTTCAGTAGTGGGTCATTTGGCATCTTTGGCTAATTCTTGCCTACTTGTTTCACCAACGTCTGTTGATGCGCTTGTGGTCATTGCCGGTTTTAAACGTCGAACTCATCATAGACTGCTGTTCAGCCTCTGTGCCACAAGGTATTGCCCTATGGCGCACAAATGCAATTTGAGTTGCAAGCTATAAAATAGTATGCTGTGGGCGCTATGCCTGCAATGTTTTGAGAAGCGAGACTTTTTCCCCCAAACAAAACACAAGCAATTGTTCAGACTTGAGGCACAAAAACCTGCTCTTATACACGTTTTTTATTAAAAAAACATTTACCGGTCATACGTGTCCGGTAGATGACAATATTTATTGGGCAACCGAAAAATTCACCGGTCAATTAATGACTGCATTTCTAGGGGGGGTAGGGGGTGTGCTCCCCCGGCAATTTTTGAAATATAGAACCTCGGAAACACCATTTCCTGCAATTTGAGCGAATGTTTTCTGCTCAGTTTTGCTGCAGGCATAGTTCAAATTTTACATAAAAATGAAGAATCACATCAACATAATTTACTAACCTGGAGGATTTAATGCAAATTTATTATCAATTTCCCTTAGTTACATGTTAACTAAGAAATATCATGTTCATTGAGTCCTTTCTACAGTTTTGTTTGTGCTCCTACCTCCTCCGCAGGCGTCTCAAATTTCGCTCGCCCGTAATTTCTACCGCCTGCCCCTCCCGCCCGCGCCCTTCCCGCCCGCGCCCTTCTCGCCCAAAAAAACGACTGCGGAGGAGGTAGTTTGTGCTCTAGAACCCGAATTACATCGAGCCTAATTATCGGGATTGAGAACTCACACAATCACAATATTATCTTGATAATTCTCTATCCAAATCATATTCAAATCCAGGTATAGATAGATAGATAGATAGATAGATAGATAGATAGATAGATAGATAGATAGATAGATAGATAGATAGATAGATAGATAGATAGATAGATAACTTTATTTAAACACGCTTACAACGTCAACAAAAGCTGATTTCCACGATGGGCGTGTACCAATGACCTATGTATAACAACTAGTTACATAACCGACCACTTACATGTAACGGTTATACAATGGTTATACATAGGTCAGTGGAGTGCACACTAAGTAAAGAACAAATTTATAAGCTATAGTAACATAAGATATAGGTCAATATCTAACAGATTTTTCTATCTTCAAAATAATGTTGGAAATGTTTTTAGCAAATTATTGAGGGGGGTGCAGCCCCCCCCCCCCCCCCCCCCCCCCGATGGGCCTGCAGTAGTGGTATTCCAACAAAATGCAAGAACATTCTGCTTACTTTGATTCAAAGCACGAGCAGCATGGCCATCAAAGGCATCAAGTAATCCACTGGCACCATAACAAATGAAGAATATGAATGGATTGTGAGGCATATAATAAAATGAAACAAATGCCAGGATGATTCGAACATAACCTATCCAATAAAGAAAAAAATACTAATGTAATATAGCAATTGTACATACCGTAAACTGCGGAATATAAGCCCCCCCCACGTTTATAAGCCCCCCGTTTATAAGCCCATCTATCTACAAACAGAAATTATGTTCCGGTTATAAGCCCCCCTCTAAAAATCAACGTTTATCCACCCCTAAAAAAACGTAAATTGATGCCGTATGTTAGTCTCAATTTATTTCACTAGCAGTTTGATCATTCCCAAACGGTTTTTTTTATTCCGCTTATAAGCCCACCCCCCCCCCCCCCTCCGAATATAAGCATCCCCGTTTATAAGCCCACCCAAAACCCCTTACGAAATTGTATAAGCCCAGGGCTTATATTCCGCAGTTTACGGTATGTTATCAGAGTGGTGAAAGCTAGCTAGGGGCCATAAAGTTATCAAAATTATAATATCTCACTTATACACTGTACATGTACTGTATCTCAGAAAAATTATTCTGAGCCCCAGATACTGGAGTTCAGTTGAACATGTAACCTTCTGATTGCCAGTGAGACACTCTAAGCATCAAGCCAGGGTTTTAGCCTGAGATGGCCGTCCTCCAGCCGTCCTACTGTATGGACGGCCACTTTTGAAAAATCAGATTTCCCCCTTTCTAATGTTTCTTGATTTCTGTTAGCTGCTGTTTATTTTAGCTATTGTGTATGTTTCGACATTACTAATTTTTGTCAAGAACATGCAGATATGGTGATTGATTGCAAGATTGATTATTTTTGGACTACCAATTTTGAAATCCTGGCTAAAAGACTGGGTAGCTCTAGCCTCCTCCACAGGCAAATTAGGGTAGCTCAATGGTTAGAATGTTTCAATGGTGGACTAAGAAATCAAACATTTTCTGAATTTGATCTTGACAATTATAATTGCCATTATTATACAATACTCATACAATCTCGATTTTGATTGGCTAAAAACCCTACAGGGCAATTCCATGTTTAAATGCACTTTTTGTGATTTCTTAAATTAAAGTGTATATGAAATGAAAATTTTTATGATTATATTTGAAAGAACGCTAAAATTAATGAAAAATGGCTTTTACACGTCTTTCATATCTTATCCCGTTCTTGAGTTATAACGCTTTATATACTTTGAATTATGACGTCACAAGTGTGACACAGCATGACAACAAAACTGAAAATCAGGTATATCTTCAGACTGGTTACACCAAACTGGCTCAAACTTGGCTCACTTACTCCATCAACAATTCCAAGCATTGTTGTAATACTTATGTGGTCACCATGGTAACAGATTAGTTGCCAGGCTCTCTTTGTCTAAAAGCGCACTCTTCCATTTTTCGTCATTGTAGGCAATGTATTTTGTTTTAAACTGTCTTCATGCATTGATAATTAAACCGAAAAGATACCAACTGGTAAAAACTTAAAAAGTTGCTTGCTATGTGGTGAAAAACAAACAATTAGTTTAAAGAAAGAAAATGGCCTAGAAACTAAGGTGTTGCCATAGCAACTACATAAGCACTATGACAATGCTTATTTTTGTTGAAGGAGTAAGTGTGCCAAGTTTGAGCCAGTTTAGTTTAACTAATCTGCAGATATACCGGATTTTCAGATGTGTTATCATGCTGTGTAATTCAAATAACATAAAGCGTTATAACTCAAGAACGGGATAAGATATGAAAGGCATGTAAAAGCCATTTTTCATTAATTTTAGCGTTCTTTCAAATACAATCATAACATTTTCATTTCATATACACTTTAAGCAAGAGCCCTTAGTGGCTATAAGGAAATGTTATCCTCTTCATGCTTTTTAGCTATAAAAACGTCTAACTTTATTGCCAACATCCAAATACAGTGTTGTAATTCTTCAAATTTACCTCTACATAGTTACAATTTTACATGAAATTAAGGTTTTTACACAACATTTACAATGTGTGCATACTATGCTTAAAAAAGAAAAAAGCAGTATTTTGGTTGATTGTTGAAAATATTACAATGGATTAAATTTGTTTTAAATCCAATCCCCTATCAAATTGGGTAACTTTGGGGACAAATATTAATAAAGAAGCATGAGACAAAAGTGTAATGTCCGTTACGGCTTCTGTGTAATGTCCGCTACACACAAATTTGTTATTTATTTCAAAAAAAGGTAAAATTTTATCCAACATGTACAAATAATTTTAAAGTATGTACAAATGGATTCATAATTTAGGTGTTTTGTTGTAACAATCGTTGTAATTGAGAAGATATGTTGTTTGAAAAAGTACTAAAATAGGCATGTCTTTTCTGGAGTAATGTTCGTTACGCAAAATATTGTGATTGTAAATATATGACATTTTCCAAAACACTCTGAAAAATTAGTAAGTTGAACATCAATTGTTGTTCACTTATCAGAATTTCTAATTCAAAATGAAACAATGGTAAAAGTCGAAGAAATATATCAAATTAGTTTTCAACATTTGACAAACTGTGTAATGTCCATTACATGGAATTGCCCTACAGACAATTCTTGATGTCTTGCCACCTACAAAATATCAAAAATTGTCTGTATGTGACGTACATTAATTGTTTTTGTGTAGCTTACTTCCTAAACTCCGTAAAGGCTTCTACATTTATAATTGTATAATAAAGCAATTTTTGGATTCGGCTTACAGCCTACACATGATATCAAGAATTATCCAGACCTCTGTCAATGTTATCCGCCTCAAAGATAACTTTGACCTCGGTCTGGCTAATTCTTGATATCATGCTCAGCTCATCCAATAATTATTTATTGTCAGAGGCCAGCTTGTGTAGATGGTTTTCTTGGTTTATAGGTATATTCAAAAGTTACAAATGTTCTCTGGCACACTATATGCTAGGACTAACACCCCACCCACCCCGAAGCATCACATGCTGTGTGAATGGATTTTATAGAAACGAGAGTTTTGTTTCCCTGCAACCTTGCTTCGTGTAGTAACAACTAAAGCAGGGTAGTTGACGAATCTTGACAAAGTTGCTCAAGCTAACTTGCCTATCAATATTGGTAAAGTCAATGCATGCTCTTGGATTTGACTGATATACATAACCCCTCCCCTGCCTAATGGTTTTCTAATACTATCCTTAGTTCTAATAAAAAGATTGTCCAGAAGATGATTGCTGATTTTGTACTTTGACTTTGACTGTAATGCATCAGTCAATTCTAGCGTTGCCCATCCTCCCCCCCATCCCGGGACACCCCCGGGCATTTGCTACGTTTCTGTGTCCGGCGGCCGGGCATTGGAACTTATAAAATTTTCACGGGGACAGGCTCTTACATTGCGGAGCCTTTTGAATTTGTGAATATTGATCGAGTATGGATAAGTTTATGAAACTTGTTCGTTTCCGGTTTTTGCTGACGTAACCAAATCTACTCGTAAAATTGCTACCCGTTTTCCCGCGGTGGATCGAGCGTGGTCTACCCGTACTTTTATATTTTAATGATACAAACGATACAAAAAGCTTTTTGTATAGTAAGCCAATGTGCAAGATAAATAAGCACTGCCTTTATTTGTAAATGTGAAAGACCAAAACTCCAGTAAAATTGAAGGACATTCCTGTATCGGGTTGTCGATACATACGAGTACGTGTACAGGTAGATTACCCGTACACCGTACCTGGTGTATCTCTATTTATCCTCTTTTTTTTTTATCCTCTATTTATGCTCTCTATTTATCCGGATAATATTTCTATTATTTCGCCTTATTAAAACATTGAGATTAAACATGATTAAACATGGTTCTTAAACTTGTCAAGAAAAACTTGCGTGTCCAGGCATTTGTCATCATTTTTTTTGCCCGGGGTGCGGCATTGTCATGCTTTTTCTGCCCGGCCCTGGGGAATTGTACACTCAGGGACCGCAGCGCAGGGAGGCTTCGGGGGGAATTAGCCCCCCCAATAATTTTCCAAACATGTGATTTTTATATAGCGATTTTTATATAGCCCTAATTATAGCGTTCGCTAGCCCCCCCAATCCAAAAATTGTTCCGCGGTCCCTGACACTTAAAGAAAAAGAAAGTGCAAATGTCTGGGGGTGTCCCGGCGGGGGGAGGGGGGATGGGCAATGCTAGAATTGACTGATGCATAATTGATATTTAAAAAAAGTTCCATTGTCATTATTACGTCTTTTATTACGAATAACGGAGGAGCAAAAAGAAGCAAGGAGTATAATACAAAGACGTTGCTGACAACAAAGCTGTGTGGTTTTTAAAACGGAAAATACAAAATTTAAAAGTCTCTCACGAACTCAATCAAGCCAATTTCGAGGATGAATACGTGCTAAATCTAACCTATCAAAGCATAAATCTATATATATTTACCTTACCTATTAAGTTAGGAACAAAAATAAATACGTTTTCACTCATTTCGAGGTCGACTTCAAAGCCACAACAAGGTGCAGTTTACGTAGAAAATTCTGCAAATCGATTATCAAAATGGAGTCTAATCTGAGGCTTGCCAAATATGGTAAAACATGCCTAATATGGGATAGTTGCAACTGGCCAAAAGAACCGCAGCTCATGTTTGTCCGCTTTTACCCATAATTCTTGCGGCCATAACAAAAGAATAGCTCATAGCCTCATTTGCAATCATTTGTTGAGTCAAATTTGGTTGTTTGTCCGCTTTTTGAGCTTATTGGTCTCCAGCCATTACGCTATTACGCTGCAGGTACTTGAAATAAAGCAGCAACTTACAAATATTTCGCAAAAATATAAAAAGTTTATAAAAATATAAAAAGTTTATCGCAAAAGTTTATAGCATCTCGGGAACAGAACTGGCCATTGTGGACTCGTACAAAGATCTAGGAGTCATGGTTTCTTATGACCTCTCGTGGTCCAATCACGTGGCTTACATAGTAAATAAATCGAACAAAGTGCTGGGTCTGCTAAAGCGAACGATAGGTGGCAAGAACAAAGATATCTTTTCCATGCTATACAAGTCTTTAGTAAGACCAATCCTCGAATATGCTTGCCCTGTTTGGTCACCCCATCTAATTAAAGATATCGTGGCTATTGAGAGAATACAGAGAAGAGCGTCCAGGATCGCACTAGCAGTGCACAGAAACGTCAAGAGATGAGTTACGAAGATAGATGTCAACAATTACAATGGTCGACACTGGAGCAACGACGGGAATATTTGTCTTTAGTTGAATGTTTCAAAATAGTATTTGGATTGAATGGGTTAACTTTTACTGACTATTTTGATTTCGCTAAATATAAGTCGACAAGAGCTAATCACCAATATAAAATTCAAACTAAATTAGCTAAATGTAACTGCTATAAGAACTCCTTCTTTGTACGGATCATCCCCAGATGGAATAACTTACCTGGTTATTTATTAGACGGAGATATTAATCTCAGTAAATTTAAGTCACGTTTGAAGAACCATATGAATATCCATTAGTACTAGGTCTTTATAAGAGAAACATTATACACAGAACATTTGTATAGGATAAGTTTATAACTATTATGAGCACATTTAGGATTACTATACTTTGATTATTTTTTTTATTATTATTATTTTTTATTATTATTTTTTTTTTTAGGTGATCTGTATATAGGGATGACCTCAAGTTCACCTTTTCTATCATTTTTGATTGAATAAAGTATTATTATTATTATAAAACCTACACAAGCATAAACATTTAAATCTAATTATCTAGAACGTGTTATATTTATACAAGACGAAGGAGGCTTTGTTTTGTGCTTTTCTTCACTTACCATGTCCATGATTAGAATTGTCCATATTACACACGAAACAAGAATTAACCAAAGTAATGAACGAGAATACTGCTTATCAAGGATTTTCATCATATTATTCATGATATTCCGTGATATTCCGCCATATAATCTCGAACGTGTACGAACATATCTTAACCGATCAAAACAATAACAATGACTATATGTCTGATAATCGCTAATTGAAAATGTCAACATTCAAATAACAAGTGGTCATATTAGACGAAAAAGGTTGGTGTACGGGTGGTCTTGTTTACTGAAACGTTTTTTTATACCCTCAAAGTTTACCTGAGTGGAGAAATCGTGTTTCCAATAAATCCAGAAAACTAATTTGTATAAAATCTTATATAAATGCTCCAAAACAAAGCTCAGATCTGTTCACATATGGAACGATACCGGGAAGTGAATGGGCTTCATAATGCAATATTAATGTGTATTTAATAGACCATTAAGTTCATGTATACATGTAACAACATGTGTGTACTCCATATACTACCGGAACAGTTGAGGTCTGAGATAACTTATTATAATACTCAATTATCGGCATACGACAGACGTTCAATTGTGACTGACGATATCGATCCAAACGTGATTATGGATGTTAAGATTTGTGAATTGCTTTCCTGTGTTGAGTACAGTAATACCTAAAAAGGTTCTTATATAAGTGGTATTTACTGGGATTTTAGGCTATTTAGGTTCTTAAATACAGTAGGTTCTTATTTTTTTCGAGGAAAGGGTGCTTGCTGTTGGTCCAACAACTAGCTCAAAATGGGTGTGGCCACTTGCTTCTGTACTAATATGACCACATAATAAAAAATAACCTTACCCTGCTCTGATTTATGTCCAGTTCCTTTAGGTAACAATTAAACTGCAGTGGGAAATAAAATTTGAACTGTGTTGCAGTGTTACTGAGAAATATTTTAAAAATAATTTAACATGTCATTACCAAAAATACAAAATGTGCAAGATTTCGTGTTTTTATTTTCAGTTATTTCTTTTTTAGAAATAGGAACCTGTTACAATTCTTAGGCTAAAAAGGTTCTCATAAAATGGGGGTCTAAAAGGCAAATTTTAGCCTAAAGGTTCTTAATTTACAGGTTCTTATACGCGGGTTTTTACTGTATTCGACTGGAAATAGCGTTTCAATCCGGTATGGCCAGCGAAATATTGGTATTTATAAAATTAGTCATATCGCCATGCAGGTATTTGAAAAAATACTGGTATATCTGGTATACCGACCCTCTATACATCACGGTTATGAAGGTTTTAGTGGTCTCGAGGGAAGCAATGTTCCTTCATCAGTTTATAGGCACTTTTTAACTGTCAGCCCTTCCTATTCTCGATTGGAACTCAAGAATACTATATTCCATCTCGGAAGGAATATTCGAGTGTTTGAGAAATTTGTGATGCCTTAATTTATAGCGTTGTGTGCTTTGCTTGTAGGAGTTAGAAAAACAAATTTTTGTCGCCAAGAACAACGCTTTACGAAAAAGAATAGTGAGCTGTCGCATAAAGTTGATCAACTGGCAAAGGTAAAGTACTTTTGTACATTGAAAAAATATTTATCATTATTTTGTCCTCGACGTTCGTGATGGTATGCGTGGCTAAGACCAAAAAAACAATATGAAACGCCAGATACGGGAAATTACTACGAATATTTTTTGACTTTGACGAGTGTCCGTTTAATAGAGGGTGCAGGTTGTTTAATAGAGAGCCACTTAATGCAGGTTAGACTGTGCTTTCGTGCATGTATGGTGATTTTATTTTTCGATTTAAAATGATAACTCGCGCAACAGTTGTTTATTTCTGCCTCTCAATATGTCTATAACGAGAACATTTATTTGTTTTGATTTTAAAGATGGAGGAGGAATCCACAATGTTGAAGGAAAACCTACAGACTTTGAAGTACGACCATGAGATATTGAAGGAGGAAAATCGTAAATTAAGAGCACAGGTTCAGAATTTAAGCACTGTACCTCTGGTACACTAACTGGATGGGTTACCACCTTGTTCATATATCGGTCCCGGAAGACTGAAAATTAGTGTTGCCATAATCCAATGAGCAGTGCTAATTGGACGTCGGGCTTTCACCAAGAACCTTTAAATAAAATTGGGACCAGCTCTGGCTGGGGTAAGTGGTTAATTCCAGGGATAGGAGTGGCGCCCACCCCTACCTTCGGGTAGCAGCTAATGAAAGAGGAGCCTACGGGTCGCCTCCGGCTACGGCCGGCCAACTTACTTACTTACTGCCCATAAACATCGGCCGCTCATGTTTTAACTACTACATAAAACACCCTTCGTCAGAGAGTGAAACGAAGGGCCTTCACTCGAAACGTTAGACTTCCTGCCCACTAGAGAGAGAATTCAAATAATTATTAAGAATATTTTGAAAATTTATCTGACTGCTGCTATTCGGGGTTTGGTGATTTTACATATTCGCAATAATAATAATAATAATAATAATAATAATAATAATAATAAAAGACGTATTAGGAGCATTATATAATAGTCTTTGGGTTCTACCAAGAAGAAATGTAATATATCTTGTCGTTCGAAAATTTCATCTTCATGCCTTTTTCCTCTGCTAAATTTACTATTCACAGGAAATGACGTCAATGGAGGGACACGCGAAGTCATTGAACACTAATTCAACAGTGAAATACAATGAATGTTTGGGTCTGAAACACACCTGTTTCAACATACGAAAATTCCTGACGCATTATACAATAGTCTTTGGATTCTACCAAGAAGAAATGTAATATATCTTGTCGTTCGAACATTTTTAATAAGCTTTGCCAAGTTACAATAATAAATAAGATACAAACAAGTAAATAATAAATAGTTAAAAATACAAACAAACAAACATACATACAAACTAATACATATAAAATTAAATGGCCGGGAAACCACAACAGCGTGAGCCAATTACAGTGGGCCCGTAAATTTCATCTTCATACCTTTTTTCTATGCTAAATTTTCTATGCTACATTTTCTATTACTATACACAGGAAATGACGTCAAAGCAGGGACACGCGAAGTCATTGCACACTAATTCAACAGTGAAATACAAAGAAAGTTTGGGTCTGAACTTTAAACAAACCTGTTTGGACAACATTTACTCAATTCCCAAACTTTCATTGTATTTCACTGCTGAATCAATTTGTGCAATGTTTTTGCGTGTCCCTGTTTTGACGTTATTTCCTGCGAATAGTAAATCACTTTAGCAGGGGGAAAGGTATGAAGATGAAATTTTCGCACGACAAGATATTTTACAATTCTTCTCAAGAGATTCAAAAGATCACAAATCTGTAAAATCCCAAAACCCCGGATAGGCACTTTAACGTATACAGCTCTAACTCACAGCTCTTGTATACAGAATCAATCCCGATAACTACTTGTTTAAAGTGCCCATAACCTCAAAATGTTTTATTGTCTTGTTTGGAAGAACTTTTAAAATGATAAAGTACGTCTTTTGAAGATTTTCGTTTATTCGCTTTCTTTTTGAGATATATCAGTTTGTTTGACATGCAAATTTCTGGAATTTCGTCAACATGCATAATGACTTATTGGACAAATATCTTTGCGTTCATCAAATAAAAACACTAAAGTGTGAATAACACGTGTGTGCGTTTCTCCCACAACACATTCTCTGATAAATCATTATGCATGGGACGAAATTCCAGATATTTGCATATCAAACAAACTGATATCTCTCAAAAAGAAAGCGAAGAAACGAAAATCTTCAAAAGAAGTTATTTTATCATTTTAAAAGTTCTTCCAAATAAGACAATAAAAAATGTTGAGGTTAGGGGCACTTTAAAGGTGTCTTTAGACTTTCCTTTTTTCGAATTAATCGATTTTGCAGTTAATAATAATAATAATATTTAATAGAGCATTACACTCAATGCTTTACATGATAGAGAGAATTCTAAAATAAATAAATTTTTATAAAAGTTACTCGTTAATAGAATAATTTTCAAAAAGATATGTTTTTAGAAAATATTTAAAACTAGTATAGTAACGAGTTCCAGAGTTTAGCAGAGACAACTGTAAATGGTCTGTCACGGTAATTCTTTGTTTTCGACTTTGGAACAAATAGTAGATGTTGGTTTGTAGACCTTAATGAACGTAAGGGATTATATGGTGTAAGGAGTTCTGTAATGAATTCTGGAGTCTGATTATGAAGAGCTTTATATGTGAGTAGAAGAATCTTGAAGTCTATTCTGGCCCTGATAGGTAGCCAGTGAAGGCGTTGCAGCACAGGAGTAACATGGTCGTACTTCTTCGTGCCTGTTACCAATCTAGCAGCGGCATTTTGGATGCGCTGTAGTTTAATAATAGGGACCTTACGATCTACGACGACGGCAACCTTACATTTTAGCATTAGAATGAAACCACGGTCCATTGACTAGCGTATTTGATACTAAAAGCTTGTTTTATGATCTCCAAAACGCTTCAATATTTCTAAAACGATTGTATAGTGTTGTGTTTAAGTCGGCCTTAAGGAACAGCTCATCTCATGCGAGTTACCGTCGTCCTAAAGACGTGAAAATGTTCTCTGTGGCGTTGTAAACAGAATGAGGACGGCGTTGAGATTACTCTTGGGAATAAAAATTATTCATTCTTTTTGTTTCGCATGAAGATTCTTTTGTTTGAACGACATCGCCGTCCTAGGTTGCCGTCGTAGATCGTAAGGGCCCTATTTTCATTTAGGTGTAGGTCCCTATTTTCATTCGAGAAGCCCAACAAGTATATACTATTGCAAGAATCTATAGTCTTGATGATACGAATGCGTGAACTAGTCTTTCACAATTTTCTCTGTCAAGATGTTTCCGGATTCTACCAATGTTTCTGATCGGAAAGAAAGCTGATTTACATATATATATGTTATTCATATGCTTCGTCAACTGAAATGTTGTCAACATACAACTTCTCTTTATTGGTCTCCAAACATTTCTTACAGTACTAGTTGGGAGAAGCTGTTTTAAAACAGGTCTGAGTTCACCTTTGTTGATCATTTCCTTTATTCTCATTACCTCTATACTTGGTTAACCATTGATATTGTGAGGAGAACGTACGTGCTGATTACTCCTGAGATATAAAGGGTTACGTAGCTTAAAGTGCCTATGCAACGAAATTTTCAAGTTGGAGAAAATGGCATTAAAGTAAAGTTTGAGATTACTGCTTTCGATTGTGAAAGTTTCAGGGCTAATAATTAAGGAAAGTGTGTTTGTTGGCGCTTTCTCGATATATGAACAAACCGAAATTCAAATAATCGCTAACCCTAATTGCTAACCCTAATCCTAACCCTAAAACTGACTTGGGTTGATGTCATAATAATTTTAAATTTCGGTTGCTTATATCGAGAAAGGGCCTGTTTGTTTAGCGTTTGAAAAACTGGCTTTTGGCTCAAAAAGTTGAGACATATTATTATGACATCACTATAGGATCTACATGAATTCCTATTGTTATCGAACAGACGGTTCAAAACACCTTTAGAAAACTAAACTCTCGTGGGAAAGTGTGCACAAGGGTGTGTAAAATTTATTCATAACGAGTTATTTGTTTTAAAATATACATGGTCGAAGCCGTATCCAACTTAGTCATCTTATGAGTAATTAAGAATGTACTGTCGATTTTCGACAACTAAAACATATTCGCGAATAGTTCATTTATGAACTTCGAAGTTTCTAACCACAAAATGAACGACAAAATCCCTTTAATATATATAAAGATATGTAAAGATATATAAAAATATATAAAGATATATACACGCCATTGCGGTAAGAGCTTAGAAAGCAATCAAAATTTGGGGTCTGGGTCGAGTGATGTCATTAGTTGTGCAAGTATTCCAACTATTTTAATGTCTCAATTTTTAGGGGGAAAAGCACGGTCTTCAAACGCTAAATAAACATACTTCCATTTAATTGTTCGTACTAAAATTTTCACAGTCGAAAGAAGCGATACCAAAGTAAACATTACTTCAATGTTATTATTTCAAACTTGGAGATTTCGTTGCTCTGATGAAGTGTCAGTATTTCGTTTCTGAAATCTTGGCAGTTCACCACCTTTTCACTTTGCTATGTCAAGTCTTTTACTTTGTATAATAAAAATAAGTAATAGATAGATAAACACCGAGAACGAGGGATTTATGCGGCATACAGCCCCGAGGACGCGTAGCGTCCGAGGGCTGTATATCGCATAAATCCCGACGTTCGAGGTGTTTATCTGACTTATTATTACATTGAGGAGGTTTCCAACAAAGTTTTGTCGATTTTGTCCACCTTGGACAAAGATTTTCCTATTTTTTTCTTCGTTTCTTATCTTATTAGTATTCATAGGGATGTATGGCGCATACATCCCGCGGTACATCAAAGGAAACCGACTCAATGTAATAATAAAAGTATGTTATTTACCGTTTTGGTTGGTCGCTATAGAACAATATTTGCCCTCGGTTTCATAAACGACCTTCGTCCTACGGCCAGTTTCTGAAACCTCGGGCAAATATTTTTCTATACGGACCTCCCATCCGGTAAATAACATATGTGTCCGTCTTTGAACAGCTGCGAGCTAGCTGTCAACCTCGTACCCAGGGTCTTCTCAGTGCCCGGGGAGGGAGCGCCCGGGATAGGAGGGGAGTGGAGCGAGGGAAGAGAAGTAAAGGCTGGTCACGTGACTCCAAGGATATTGGATTATTTTGTAACCTGGCTTATTCTCGCTTATATCATCCGGGGGGCCGGATCGCTGTGAAAACGTACCACAAACTTCTATAATTGAAAGTATAAACAGTATATGGATAATTTAAAAAGATTACAATTTATTGGAAAGACAGTACGGACTGCAGACAAGTTGAAAGCCTTGAAAGATGGTGGATTACTTCGAAAAATACGTTGATTTACTGGACATTTGTTGCTGTCATAAGATAAACATGATTAGCATTTAAAATAATAGTCATAGTCTGACTGTATTAAAATTGTAAATTCGAACTGTTCTGGCGTTGATCATAGGGACTTTAAGATCTACATGTACGACGGCAACCTAGGACGGCGACAGCAGTAAAAGCAATACAAATTTTAGCATTTGAATGAAACCACGGTCGATTGACTAGCGTATTTGACACTCCAAGCTTGTTTTATGATCTCTAAAACGCTTCAATATTCCTAAAACGATTATAGTGTCTGTGTTTAAGTCAGTCTTAAGTCACATCTCTCCGCGAGTTACCGTCGTCCTAAAGACGTGAAAATGCTCTCAGAGGCGTTGTAAACAGAACGAGAACGGCGTTGAAATTACTCTTGGGAATAAAAATTATTCATTCTTATTGTTTCGCATGAAGATTCTTTTGTTTGAACGACGTCCCCGTCCTAGGTTGCCGTCGTAGATCTTAAAGTCCCTAATGTTTATCTTATGACAGCAACAAATGTCCGTAAATCAACGCATTTTTCGAAGTAATCCACCATCTTTCAACTTGTCTGCAGTCCGTACTGTCTTTCCAATAAATTGTAATCTTTTTAAATTATCCATATACTGTTTATACTTTCAATTATAGAAGTTTGTGGTATGTTTTCACAGCGATCCGGCCCCCCGGCTGATATAAGCGAGAATAAGCCAGGTTACAAAATAATCCAATATCCTTGGAGTCACGTGACCAGCCTTTACTTCTCTTCCCTCGCTCCACTCCCCCTCCTATCCCGCGCGCGCCCTCCCCGGGCAATGAGAAGACCCTGGGTACGAGGTTGGCTAGCTGTCGTGTTTGCTCCTTACAGGATCTTGAACATTTCTGCGTATGCTGAAAGTGACTCTATTATCAAAACGAGTTAATTTGAAAAGACTGCTCTTTCAACCATTCAATTGAACGTTTCTTTTCTCAGCCTACAAGAAAGATAGTGACTATGTTACTACGGTAAGTGGTAGAATGCGGCAAACTCTGATTGGCCCGTGGCTGTGGTTATTAGATAAGAATATATAGATACGAAATTATCGCCCCTTTTTTAAAATTCTGCTTATTATTATGTTAAAACATAGTCAATCGAGTCTGGAAACTCGGCAAACTTCAAAGCGACTATAATGAGCTACGTTTTGATGTTGAACCGTACCTTACACCGTGCACATCCTTTGTTTTACAGGTTTATTAATATTTAAACACACGGTTGAGCAATTAAACCCAAACGATTCTATTGGATGATTGCTTCATTATACTAAAATACAATAGGTTCAGTGACCGTGCACCGTGCACAAAATTGCATAAAGCCGAACAAAAAGATAGAACAAAGACTTTAGCTGAGTTTCCAGACCATATCTCGATTGACTATATGGTTAAAATATTAATAAAAATATTAAAAATTATATTGTTTATATATAGTGCAATATAAACACTTGGGATGTTGCAACATCCCAAGTGTTTACAGGAATATCACAATGTATATAAATATGGAAAACAGTCCCTACTTGCGCATATATGCTTCGTTTGTTTGTTTGTGTTTGTTTGTTTGTTTGTTTGTCTGTTTGTCTGTTTGTTTGTTTGTTTGTTAGTGACTAGACTCTCGGCAACAGCCTCTGTAACTCGGTTGTAGTATCGCAGGGTCGCGGGCTCAATTCCAGCCGGAAGGCCTTGATGTATGGTTGCAGTTTGTATTATTACATATTCCAACACTCGAAATTTTCCTTCACCAGATATCTTTGTAACCCAGAAACGCGTGTTTCGAATTTTACTAACCCGTGAGAACAATGAGTTTCATCAAAGAAATTAAACAATTGTAAAAGTGAATAACTGATTTTCCATCTAGTGTTACAGAAACTGTAAACTACATGGAAAGAAATCCTCAGTTCACAATAGTATGAATAGAAATCTGCACAATAGGCTAA
Organism: Chrysogorgia sp. JL179-B06; assembly: GCA_035772405.1. NCBI lineage: Eukaryota > Metazoa > Cnidaria > Anthozoa > Scleralcyonacea > Chrysogorgiidae > Chrysogorgia > Chrysogorgia sp. JL179-B06. The sequence goes on from JAYKKM010000421.1 coordinate 1,394,931, forward strand.
AACCACGCTATCGTCATGCTATTGTAAAGGATTTCTTTGTATAGTGTTTCTATCACTCAATGACGTCAAAAATTAATGGCATCGACTGCGTTCGCCCGCAATCAGAACAAAAATGGCGGTCTTCAATTTATCAAAAATACGATAAACAAAGCCAAATTTCTCTCAAACTAAAAAGATTAGAAGAAAACTAATACCCATTCTCATGTAAGGCGACAAAGAACTTTCATTTAAAGAGTGAGTGTCAGGGTAGTGCTTTGCGCGCTTGTGTTTTTGTTTTCATACGAATTGATTGCAGTGCATCGCATCGTTAGAACTATAATTTGCATGTGAACTCTAGATTTATTTGGAAATGTTGAAATTGGAGTCCGATCGTGACTTCGGGGCGTTATGAAGTTAATGTTCAAGACGATTTGAAACAGTTGCGCTTCGCTTGTTTGTGAACCACTGCGGCCGCGCGCAACGCCGTTTCTGACGAACAAGCTAGCCCGGATGCCTTTAGTTCCTGAATCTTTGCAAATTCAAATGAACAAAACATCAGAAGAAACAAAATATATTTCTTTACTAGTCACTCATCAAAACACTTCCATTCGCAAACTTATACGCGCTGTTTCAGCAGCATAACCCGGCCTTCCACGCTTCGGAGGCGAAGCGCTCGTAGCAGCTTCTATGTATCGAAAAGATTACTATAGTAAATGATCAATTTTACGAAAAATATCACAATAATTGATCACTCAGATATATTTACTTCTTAGAAAACTTGAAAATGGATAATTTATAAGAAGGATTGATCAAATATCGACGGATTCGTTTGTGAACTGAAATAGGCGTCCCATAAAATGGCCGCCAAGAAGAAAACAACCGCGCAAAGCACTCCCCTGACACTCACTCTTTAAGCAGCATTTGTTTTGGGGGTGGAGTGTTCCTAATGATTAGATTAAACCCGAGTTAACTCATGTCAATTCATAGAAATTGAGAGAGAATAATATAATTGTTTTAGTAGAAACTAACTTATGTATTCGTTAGTTCTTTAAAATTATTTCAAAAAACGAGACACAATCATTGTTTTTGGCGAAAACTCGACGATATCACGTCACTTGCCGCTACTCGATATCTATTGATAATTAGTATCAACCAACCAGTGGTCTATTACAAATTCGGCATTCTGGTTGGCTGAGCTACTAATCACAAACCTTCTTATAACTGGAATATTCCTATCCTGACCAATCAGAAGCCACGACATATTCACGCTGCAAACAATTTATATATACGAGTTTTGACATTTTCGAATAAGAAAATGAATTCGCTTATGCCTATGGAGTATATCTACACCAAATTTGAAGTAATTTTTGTGAGCGATTGTTTATCATGTGCCATCGAGCTACTCTATATTTTGAATGGGGAGACTTCTACAAACAAAAAGGTAAAACTATCTCAAAATTTGGAACAATGTTCGATAAGACTTTTTTTACGTTAAAGAAAGGTTGTTGGTGGGTGATACTAAAACAATTAGACAACTTGGGCTTCGTCCTCGTTGACTATCTGCTCAACTACTTATAAATGATGTTTTACCTCTTCTATGTCGCTTAGTCAGCTGGCCGTTTTTCTTCTCTCTGAGATATCATACGCTGCAATATTTTGAGAAGCAGTGACTAACTGCAGAAGACTGATAGCTTGTTTAAGAAACGATATGGGACTGCATATATAGGCGACAAGAGACCACAAACCAACAGAGCCACTGCCGAGTGTGAACACTACAAAATTTCAGATAAACATATTTACAATGAACTATAAAGATATACGATTCATGCATGAACGTCAAGCTATATATATAAATAAATATATAAATATATAAATATATAAATATATAAATATATAAATAAATAAATAAATAAATAAATAGATAAATTGATAAATAGATAAATAAATAAATAAATAAATAGATAAATAGATAAATAGATAAATAGATAAATAGATAAATAGATAAATAGATAAATAGATAAATAGATAAATAGATAAATAGATAAATAGATAAATAGATAAATAGATATATATATATATATATATATTATATATATATATATATATATATATATTATATATATATATATATATATATATATAAATATAAATATATATATATAAATATATATATATATAAATATAAATATATATATAAATATATATATATATATATATATATATTATATATATATATATATATAATATATATATATATATATATATATAATATATATATATATATATATAGATTTTCGCTTACCTCAAAACTGGTCTGCTACAACTTGTTTCATCTGTAAAAGAATCTTCAGGCAGTGACAATATCGAAAGGGATGACCGCTTATTTATAGGCTTTCTGCCGGAAAGTGGGGGCGTATGTGGGGGACAAAGCATGAGGTCATGGCTTTGTTTGCGTTGATTACGCGAAATTTATTACGATGACGACACTGTGAAATTATTTCCGCTCTTTTGTTGAGTAAACTATTCTTATTTTTTTCTTTTAAAATACAAAATTTTTCTTCTAAACATAAATTGCATCGTTTTGATCCTCCTGTGTACGAAATAGAATGTTTTAGAATTTGCCAATTAATACTGAAATCTTTATTGTTTTCTTTCAATGTCCAAATATATTTCGAAAGTTCGGTGTCATTTTCATGCTTTTTATGTTGAAAAGATTTAGTGTGGTTGGCCAATCGTTCTTTGAATGTGGTTGCAGTCATACCAATGTAGTGTTTTATTTCGTTTGTGATGTTTACTGTCACTGTTGCTTTGTATACTATGTCTCTAGTCATGCATTGTTCTTGAAGCGGGCAAATGGTGTTCTCTCTACAACTGCAATTAGTAGCGTCCCTATCCTGCGGTTTGATGTTCCTAGCTATGCGTGCATTGTGCTTAGTGATTATTGACTTAACGTTGTTCATGCAGCTGTAACTTACTTTAACTGTATTTCTGTTAAAAATCTTATGGAGCTTGTGGTGCGGAGGGAAATGTTTGTCAATTAGGCTAAGGAAATTACGTCCTATGTTAGTGCTGACACTCTTGCTAAATGGTGGGTTGAACCAAATGATATTGCGTTGCCTATTCCTACGTGGTCGTTGCGGTGTATCATTGAGTGTAGCTAAGTTCATGATTAAAGTTGCTGTGCCTAAGCGCGTTCTGATATAAGGGTTGCAGATTCCTGAAAAGTTTGCTCATCTGACGAAAGGAGTTTAATGCGTTTGTTAATTGATGCAGGTAGTTGCCTTGTTATGCTTGGTGGATGGTTAGAGTGCATATTTATGTATAGCGGATCGTCATTGGGCTTCCTATAGGGCCTATAGTTTCCATTGTTAAGGTCGAAAGTTACATCTAAAAAGTTTACTATACGTAAATTTGATTCGGCGGTGATTTTTAGGTCAAATTGCTCGAAAATTTTGTGGAGATCTTTTCTTGTTTTGTCTGCTAAACGTGCTGATTTACTTTTTATGATAGCCAAACCGTCATCTCTATATAGGCCGATGCTTTCTTTGCCAAATTTCTTACTTAGGTGGTTTAAAATGAAAAGGCCTACGAGCTCACAAATTTCCGCGCCGTCGAAACTGCCCATGGTAACGTCGAACAAATTCTTGCTATCTTTTTTTATCCATGAAATTCCGCTATTGAAAAGGAGAGATTTTCTAGCGTGTTTTATTATTGAAATGTTGTTTTGAGGTATAGTAGCCAAATTTGAAGCCCAGGATGCAGAGCTTGGTCCAATAGTTTTTCAGAAATAGATGGGTAGAAATCGACAATGTCAAATGAAATGAAAACTGTGTCTGTCCTTATCTTTTATATTGCCAAACCACTCAATAACTTGTTTTGTATTTCTCCATTGATTTAAATTCAGTTTTTGTCTCAAATTAGAATTAATTTTGTCCAAAATAGCTTTGCTTAGTTTTCCGGATTCGCTTTTGGCGGGGTTAATTAATCGACATTTTGGGTTGTTTTCGAAATTTTCTTTGTGGGTCTTTTAAAGATATAAATGCTTCGCGTTTTTTCATTTTTTTCAATTCTGTCGCCCGATTCCTAAATTGTTCGAAATGTCTTTTAGTTCTGAGTCGATTTCATCTATAGAGTCCTCGGATCCATGCTTATATGTTTTTGTGATGTTGTCATGTAAGAGATTGTTGTATATGTCGGGCGGGGTTTCATAAATATTCCGAGTTTTGTCTGCAAAAATGAAAATGTTGGGGGACGTATTAATTTTCTACATTGGTATGACTGCAACCACATTCAAAGAACGATTGGCCAACCACACTAAATCTTTTCAACATAAAAAGCATGAAAATGACACCGAACTTTCGAAATATATTTGGACATTGAAAGAAAGCAATAAAGATTTCAGTATTAATTGGCAAATTCTAAAACATTCTATTTCGTACACAGGAGGATCAAAACGATGCAATTTATGTTTAGAAGAAAAATTTTGTATTTTAAAAGAAAAAAATAAGAATAGTTTACTCAACAAAAGAGCGGAAATAATTTCACAGTGTCGTCATCGTAATAAATTTCGCGTAATCAACGCAAACAAAAGCCATGACCTCATGCTTTGTCCCCCACATACGCCCCCACTTTCCGGCAGAAAGCCTATAAATAAGCGGTCATCCCTTTCGATATTGTCACTGCCTGAAGATTCTTTTACAGATGAAACAAGTTGTAGCAGACCAGTTTTGAGGTAAGCGAAAATCTATTATTTGCTCTAACTATATGTTGTTGAGCACTCTTTGCATTTCGTAGACCAAAACCTACACGTATATATATATATATATATATATATATATATATATATATATATATATATATATATATTATATATATATATATATATATATATATATATATATATATATATATATAAATATATAAATATATAAATATATAAATATATACATATATACATATATACATATATAAATATATAAATATATAAATATATAAATATATAAATATATAAATATATAAAATATATAAATATATAAAATATAAATATATAAATATATAAATATATATATATATAAATATATATATATAAATATATATATATATATATATATAGATACGTTTTACGTATCGCATAGTTGAAGCCGTAAGTCTAAATTTAGACTAGTGGGTCCCGCCTAATTAGTTTTCTAACCTTAACCCCCGCCTAATTAGTTTTCTAATCCTAACCCCCCGCCTAACAACTTTTAAGACACGACCCTACTTGTCCCCCATCATCGTCTCCCGTACTTGAGGTCCTTAATAAATAGACTCACGAGAGATTAAGCATGTGAGACTAGACAGAAGGCTTAGAAGATCTTTTAGCCCCGCTAGGACCCACTAGTCTAAATATAGACTTATGGCCTCAACCCACTTAGACTATGCGACACTGGTGGTAGAGATTAAAACTTATAAAAATACTGTTGTTTTTTCACAATACGACATTTTAGTAAGTTGTCCCATCTTCGCTATCCCTGTTTCTATGGCAACATTTTGTTTTCACCATGTTTTCCGCCACAAAAGTGAAAAACCCAAATTATTTCCATAGTGCTAAAATGTTTATTTCACTCAGTTATTGAAATATTTAGACTTATGCGAAATTTAAATAAGCTGATCTATGACGTAGCAAGTTGTACACAACATTAGAAAATCATGTATATCTTTCCAATATTATTAAAAGAAATCACTCAAAACTTTATAATTGCTACAGCTCATGAAACATTAAAGACAAGAGTAGTAGTGTGCGGACCTTAATGGAGTTTGATGGCGGACCTAGGTGAACTGCAAGTACCTTTCTTTTGTCTTAGCCAAATTAGCATGAACTTTGTTTGAATATTTCATTTTGGCGCCATGGCCGAGCAAACAATTTGGGAGGAATTGCGAAGAAATAATATCGAAATAGACAAAGATACTTTATGTTTTTATATGAATTCATGTCTTACGGAGCATAAGGTTGCCACGCCCGACATTTCCCTTGTTGAGGACACACGAGGGGACATGTCAGAAAAGGAAAAGGAAAATAAAATAACGTTATGTGATTGGTTTATATTCGTTTTGTCCCGGGACAAGTCACGGGAACATACTTTTGTCACCGCGACATGTCGCACGAATTCAAATCATTTTGAATACATGCAACATGTTTCGGGGACAAAATTTTGTCCCTGCGACAAAGTTTTGCCTAGTACACACGACGGAATTTGTCCCTGCAACATGTCCCCGCGACATGTCCCCGGGATTTGTTACTCGTCACCGTACAATCGTTGCCACACCATGCTTTCATCTCGTGATTCACATCAGCCGGTTTCATTCCAATACTCCGATGTCGCGAATGGCTATAGGAATACACCAACTTTTGTAGCACATCGATATACTTTACTGTATTCTTAGCTGTAAAATATTTCCACATCTTTCCCTTAAGAGTTCGATTAAATCGTTCCACAACAGACGCTTTGGTGTCGTTGTGCGTGGTGAAAAACGAAATGTTGTAATCTTTCAAAAGCTTCTGAAATGGTCTGTTGGTAAACTCGGTACCTTTATCGGCATGAAGTTTCTCTGGACGTCTGCCTTTCTTACATATCTTCTTAAAGGCTTTAATCAGACATAAGACATCAATGAAAGTTAACATGTATTTATAGCCATTGTTTGCTTTACTCAACGAATCCATAACGACCAGATCAGCTTCCCACATTTCGTCTATTGCTCCGACAATAACTCTACTTCTCTTAAAACGATGTCGTACTGGTTTATGCAAAGTATATGTGTCTTGTTGTTTTAACCAGGTTTTTATCTCGTTTCGCGATAGTTTAAATTTCCCGTCATTTTTTACGACACGGTAAATAGCATCGACACCGCCAAAACTTGCCGGACTTTCTGGGCCGATACGCAGCGAATACGTCTAAAATATTCCGAAGTGTGATATAAGGTAGACGTCTATGATGACAGGAGCAAGGCATGATGTTCACTCTACCAGGCTTTGATGTAAAATGAAAAATATTTTACTGAACAACATGATATAAATATTTTTTAAATACCCCAAACGCCCCCATCTCCCTACGAACACCCCCAAATGCACCCCAAACACCCCCACACGCGGCTCATCACCCTGCGAACAAAAAAGTGCCCCCGAAACACTCCACAAGACCCCAAAAACATTCTCAAGGACTCGCGTGACTCGCCATTGTGACAAAGTCATTAAAAACCGATTATCGGAAACAAGTCTGATCGACTTTTGGCAAAATAATGAAAATACTTTAATTTCATTTTATTCACTAATACACATTATTCGTAGTCAAAGCAGTCATCATAGATCTGCTTTAACCCACCGAACGTTTGATCCCATTCGAAATTATCAACGCCGCTATTAAATCGCGTTTTGCCGTTAATATCACTGGCAGAAAGATACTGTCTAACCAGGGCACCTTCTTCTTCTAACAACGAGAACTTGATGTGTTAACGTGTCCTTCTCCTCAACAATCTCCACAAGCATCGGTATAAGTTGAAACTTATATTTTTCAAAATACTGGTTCGGTTGATGTAATCCCTCTACCTTCCACTAGCAATTTGACCCCGTCTCTATCAGTAAACGCTTTGATACATACACGCATCTCTTGAAAGAACTGGATCGGAATAGACGTAAACTTCATTTGAACCACGTTTCTTTATCAGTATCGGTCTTTCGTGCACAAAGTTTATTGGAGTCGCAAAAATCTCGTCCATTGCTAGTTAACCAAAAACACAACCTTCGCATTCGCCTTTACCTAATGACCTTTTAATGACTTTTTATCATTCAAACCTAATTAACTAATATTCAAATCAGGCGTAAAGTTGTTGAAGCACATGACTTTTTAATTTCTTCCTCTCGTTCAAAACCAATGAACCAATATATTCAAATCAGGCCTTAGCAACGTTACAACATCCATAACGACAGTGTCGTTAATAAAACCAGCCAAGAAGCTGTTTAAACCGCGACAGTTTCTTCACCGGTTTCCGTTTATATTTCGCCAAGTCCACGCGTCTAAAAACTTCAACAGTTCTTGCCACAGCTTCTCGAACTGTTTCGGAGTCGGCACAAGAATCGCTAACTTTCGACAGTAGTGTTAAATAAGCGATAATTCTTCCAAAATGCACAACATGCATCTCACGGTAAATGCCATACAGATTTCGCGGCAAGTTATCACCACTTATTTCAACGGCAAGATACTCGTACAGGTCCTCATGCTCCCTAATGCATGAATTCATATAAAAACATAAACTATCTTTGTCTATTTTGATATTATTTCTTCGCAATTCATCCCAAATCGTTTGCTCGGTCACTCGGCTATTTATCTTCCTCGGCTAGGGTTCGGACCCCTTTCGGAACCCGAGCTCATTGATTATTTATAACTCATGAAGTATTAAGGTACAAACAAAGCTCATGCTAATTTGACTAAGACAAAAGAAAGGTACTTGCAGTTCACCTAGGTCCGCCCTCAAAGGGTCAATAAGGTCCGCATATTACTACCGACAAGCTTCAAGTGATTTCGTTCAATAATCTTTAAGATATACAGGATTTTCCAATGTTGTGTACAACTTGCTACGTCATAGATTATCTCATTTGAATATCACCTAAGTCTAAATATCTCAAAAAGTAAGTTAAATATGGAAGAGTTGTAAATATGTTATTCCTCCTTGTTTTAAGAGCTCTGTCAAATAAGACAAACTTAATTTTCGATTCATTGGCACTTTAAGTAGTGAACTTTAGGATTAATTTGATATCCAACATTTAAATGCGCATTTGCGATTATTACAACAATTGCCCAGTTCAAATGCTTAAAACTAAAAAAGTATTTAACAAATTATCATGAAATTTTCGGCATGTGTGAGTACATGTAATTTTTTTAAAACAGTTTAATGGATGGATCTTTTGCTACCCCCATATGTACTAAGTTTGACATATTTTTTGAAATTTATGTAGTTAAATTATGAAACCTGTTGTCATGACAACAATTTCTGGTTCATCAAAAAACAATCATTATAATTCTAATTAATTATCTAGGATTGTGTTAAAATATGTTTGGTTGTATTATTTTCAATATTGTACCAGGAGATCTATTTTATAAAATCAAATGGTTTTTCATTGTTATCTTGTATTTTTATCTTGTATGTTTAGTCCTTTTTGGTATACATCATGCATAGCACGTGGTACATGTCACGGGACCGGGTTTAATTCTTAGTATTCACTGTGATATTTAAGGTGGTACTAAATACGTACAAAATTTGAAAAAATACGGCTAAAATTTGGCCGATATGTATAAAAATACACAATAGTATACACAATTTATTGGCTATATATGGTATTAAATGAAAGGTACATTCATGTAGATTATAAAACATGAATTGATAGCAGAGTGTATACCAGTTAGCAGCAAGTTAATAATTTAATAGCTTACATAATGAGTACATATGATCAGGTACCGATGGGAAAACAGTGATATATCAACCAAAACTAGTTCTAATGATACGAAACTTGATCTGTGTTCTGTAGTAAAATCATAAACTTATCTCCAGGGTAAGTACCGACAACCACCTATTTGTGAATAAAATAATAATAGAAAATTTGATTTTTTTAAATATCTCACCATAACCCCTGATTTTTACTACAGAACAAAGATCTGTCTTTGGTTAGATGTTTTACCAAGTTTCGTATCATTAGAACTAGTTTTGGTTGATATATCACTGTTTTCCCATCGGTACCTGATCAAATGTACTCATTATGTAAGCTATTAAATGATCAACTAGCTGCTAACTGGTATACACTCTGCTATCAATTCATGTTTTATCATAATCTACATGAATGTAGCTTTCGTTTAATACCATATATAGCATATTACGCAGCATAAATGGTGTATTGTACCTGCATGTATTGTTTTTTATATCGGCCAAATTTTAGCCCATTTTCACTTATTTGCCACCTTATAAACATACCGTGGGGCCAGTTGAAAAGTGAAGTAAATACAATGCGCAGAAGAACAGTTCATTTCCCACACACATGATAAAAAGAACAAGCTGAAAGAAATAGTAAATGAAATTAGATAAACAGTGGGTAAACAAAATAAACAGTTGGTATATAAATGTTATAATAATAATAATAATAATAATAATAATAATAATAATAATAATAGACGTATTAGGAGCATTATACAATAGTCTCAATGCTCTTACAACAATATATTCTTAAAGTTACTTATAAAAACTAATTACAGTTTCATTATAAGATAAAGCCTACTACACATATTATGAAACAAAAAATATTATTCATAAAAATATTATTAAATATTAAAAATATTATTCATTATGAACAAAACTATTAATTTAAAAAAAGAAAAGTCTTAAATGCTGACTTAAAACTACTTAACATTTCAAAGCTTCTAATTTCCTGTGGTATTAAATAGTAGGGGAGTGATAATAGTATCAACCAACTGGTGGTCTATTACAAATTCGGCATTCTGATTGGCTGAGCTACTCACTGTCTATTGGTGATAGACCACTAGTAGCGTTACTCAATCACAAACCTTGTTATACTGGAATATTCCTATCCTGACCAATCAGAATCCACGACATATTCAAACTGCAAGCAAAATCTGGAATCTAGTCCAAACATGGCGTCCGCTAAAATTTATATACGAGTGATGAAATCACAATTACATTGTAAGACGCTACGCAACGTTGGTAGACGCTACGCTACGTTGTGACACTAAAGAAAAATGCGAAGCTGTTTTGGAGTGCTAATTCGGACCCTGGACTCAGGTCAGAGAACCTTTTACTATATAGAGCGGTTAAAAATACGGAACAATTTGGATAAAGCTGATCCCATCTCTTGGTAATTTAAAAAATAGGTACGCAACACGTACAACTGCTTGCTTGGCTTGCACACGAAACGATGTAAATATATGTAACGGTCATATGTAAACACAATTATTATAACAGAAACTGGCCCATTTAATGTGATGAAGATAAACGACTTAGTACAAAATGTACCTCAGTACAAGAATGGTTGCTATGGTAGTATTAAGCGATTTGTATGATACATAGAACATACTAGTCTATAAAGATATAATAGCCAGGTTTCATTGGATTCCATATTGATTTCTATATGTATGGTTGCAGAGAGGTGAATGAAAAACACTGACAAAATAATTACTGTCATTACAAAATTGAAGTTAATGCTGGCCATGAAGTATATAATTTACTTATAAATAGTTCAATTGCTTGTCCATAGGTTGACATTGGAAAAGCGCCGCCCTCCCCCATTCAATGTTGAACCTTTGCAAACTTTCACTCATGCATTGTTCTGGATGCAGCATTGATCAGGGGGGTGGGGGCAGGTATTAAAAGAAGCAATTTGAACTTAGGCCACACCAATTTAATTGTTCGGGGCACGGATCCGACCGACCCTATTCTTGTGAAAACCAAAATAAAATAAAATTTGTACTTACTATTTACTTTGATCAAAAATTGGTTATTTTTGTGCTTTTTCAACCTCTACCCAACCTCGTACCCTGGGTACGAGCTTGTACTTTTTTTTATTTTCATTTTTTCCCGACCGACCCTAAACATTTTGATCCTAAAAATCTGTGCCCCGAAATATCAAATTGGTGTGGCCTTATATGCCGCATAATGGTCATAGCGTATCCCTAAGCCGGGAAATTGTAGGGTTGTCCCAAGCACTTTTGACCAGGATTGTAGCCCCATTAAATATTTCGTATACACAAAAGTTACAGTACCATGGAAGCAGAAAAGTGCAAAACTGGACCAATAGCACAATCAACAATGTATTAGCAGTGGCACAAATTGACAAATACAAATATATATGCTTTTGTATAAATAGTGAACCACAAATTTCTATATTTGTCTCAATATTTGTAAATAAGCGATATTCACACGCGTACACAGCGCTGAATCTGGTCACTCGACACTCCTTTTAATAGCTGCGAGTGGAAGTCAAGCTGCGAGTGTTTAGTTCTGGGGTATACACAAAAAACTAGATAGGAAATAACGCATTGACGCCTAGTTTAGACTTTAGAATGCGAGTGAGGTTAATTGAATGCCAATTTAATTAACTGAACGTGTCGAAAGAAGTACTTGAGACATCAAAGTTGCGTCGAACTTAGTCATCTAATTAAATGCGATAAATTAAATGCGATAAATTAAATATTCAGCCTGCTTTGTCCCGGTTAACCGGCTGGCCTCCGACAAAAGCCCGGCTAGTGGAATGATTTCTATAGAAAGCGAGCAATAGCCCGTTTTGGCAGGCAAGCTCAGCCTTGCCCGTTCCATGTACACTGTAATTGACTCTTATATACGATACATGGTACGACAGCTCTTTAGTAATTGCATATCATTACCCAGGAAGTGTAATACAGTCTGAGGAAGACATTTGTTGACAGATCTACTTTCTTGTGGCTCTGCTCCCCTTTTAACATCGAGCTAGAAAATTCCAAATAAGCATCATTATGGTTGAACGAACGAACGAACGAACGAACGAACGAACGAACGAACGAACGAACGAACGAACGAACGAACGAACGAACGAACGAACGAACGAACTTTATTCAACGAGAAAGCCTCATCACCAGAAGGTGCTTTAGGGTCGGTCCTCAATTAATTAAAACAAGTTACAAATGATATAAAAGGAATACAAAGTTATAAATATAAGTAGATAATTACAAAGAAATCAGAGTTGAAGAGTTCTAGGATTATGATACGTTGGAAACCTGCAGGGTTTGAAAGCTTTATATACATCTATACCATTGGTAAAAATTGGTCTATATATGGCATATTTATATAAGGCATATTTTAAGGATTTTGGAGTGGGGGGCCAAAACAACGATAAGGGCCCAATAATCTCGCGGCAAAGCCGCGAGCCCGGTAGGGGGGTCCGGGGGAATCCATCCCCGGAAATTTTTTAAATCTAGACTCTCTCAAATGCACCACTTGTACCACTCCTTATTTGTTTCATTGCTGATCTCGTTGTCAGCTGCATTTATAGTATTATCTCCATTCTCAGGCAGCTCAGCTCAGCTCTTGTTTCCAAAGAAGTTGGGAGAATTCGTTGTTGTTTCAGTTGTAAAAAAGTCTGCTAAAGAGGTCTGACCTCGGCCCATGCACGATTCCTCAAAATTTCGTGTTTTTTTTGTTTTCGCTTCTGATAGCCGCTTTTTTCCTTCAGCTTTCGCTTAATTGTGATTTGGCTATTTGTCGCCATTTTGAAATTTGATAACGTTTCACATACGCCCGCACTACATTGGGCCATGCATAAATTGCATTACTTTGTGTAAATTAAAGGGGCTACGTCACGATCTGCCTGGTTACTCAGCTAAGCGTACTTTTTGATTTTTGATTCGGAATCCAAAATCAAAGCGAAAGCGAAAGCTCAACTTATTCTATTAGTATTTGTTATTTTCATGTTGGTGGGTTATTTTTGGACGAGTTTTAAGTAAAGGGTAATGACAATTTAATGTCTAATCGTGGTGGGAAACGAGAAGGAGCTGGAAGGCCACGATTGCCGTATACTATATTGAACAAAAAATCAACAAGTACGCTTAGCTGAGTAACCAGGCAAATCGTGACATAGCCCCTTTAAAATAAAGGTCATTTTGTTTTCAAGGTTTTCAAACTTTATAGCTGTACTAAGGGGCTGATTACATGGAGAAATTTCAGCCCGGGCTGAGATTTCAGCCCGGCTACTGAGGTATGGTAAAGAGGGAGAATAGAAATCACGGTGTCGAAAGCGGTCAAGCGGTAACAAATATGGCATAAAAACAAAGCTATTTAAATGATTTTCCATACTCCGTAATTAGCCGGCTGAAATCTCAGCCCGGGCTGGAATTTCTCCATGTAATCAGCCCCTAAGTGAACTTAGCATTGTTTCGTCAAAGAATCAAATCATTCACACTGTGACCGACCCAATGTATTGCCTGACATGTCTGCTGTAACGATTTAAGTATGGTAATGTGTAGAAAAGGGCCCAGGGAGTGGGGGGTGGCCCCCTAGTATATATGTTAAAATATGCCTTGCTGTAGTCTACCTCGTTAGTCTCTTCCTATATACGCTACCTCTCGGAGACAGTAAAACAGCCGTGTAGATAAAAAACACAGAAAATCTGATTATTATCGATCACTGGTGTCTTACCTGCACATATGGATCCAGTGGCTACTAAAGTCCAGGCAAATTAAGAACTGGAACATAAGGCGATAAGAAGGATAAAACTCACTAAGCATCACCATAAGGCAAGCAGTGACACATCTAGAGGAGAGGGAAAAAAGACGAAAATACCAATAAAGTCGAAATGACGTCACAGACTCAACCTCGTACCCAGGGTCTTCCCCGGATGATATAAGCGAGAATAAGCCAGATTACAAAATAATCCAATATCCTTGGAGTCACGTGACAAGCCTTTACCAGGGTCTTCTCTTCCCTCGCTCCACTCCCCTCCCATACCGGGCGCTCCCTCCCCGGGCACTGAGAAGACCCTGGGTACCAGGTTGGCATAGACTATCGGTAGTAAAATTTGAAACTAAAATCAGCTATGATTTCTAAAAGAAAGCATTATCGTAAGAGCTAGGGTCAGTATTAGGTGTAGGTGTTAGGACTAGCTGTTGTGGTTTGACGAGCTGTTGTGGTCTAGTGTGGTTACCACACATGTCTATGAGCTGGGAGACAGAGGTTCAAACCCTAGGTCCCACTCAGGGTCTTAAAAATAATTGAGGAGAAACTGCTGCAATAATATCAGCAAATGGTAAGACTTTCGGGTCTTCTCGGATAACGACCTTAAATCGTAGGCCCTCGGAACCCTTATAATTGGGCTTCTAGCCTGTCGTTCACACAAGAGTGATAAATCTAAATAAATAAATAGGGTTAGGTTTGGGGTTAGGACTTTGTTTTAAATTCGGGGTGTAATATATGAACAACGAGTTTGAGTGTTTCATCAGGGGATCCAAACACGAGAAAACATGATGAAAACACGAGTGTTTTTATTGTTTTCGAGTGTTTGGATCCCCTGATGAAACACGATAAACGAGTTGTTTATATGGCTTCTCAATCGAACACGGATTTAATTGGATGTTTACTTAAAACGCATTTGAGAACAAACCCTCATGGGACTGAACTCACGAGGTGTAAAATTTATTCAGAAAATTAACAGACTCTGATGAGCGAAGACGGAGGCAGGTCGTTTCGTTCTCCAAAAAATGAATTATTAATTAAGATCTCAGCAATTAGATTTAAAACCGGGTTTGATCTAATAACTGTGGTGGTATATGATTTTTACGTGTTTTACTCGAGTATCCAGCCTCGGTCATGTGATAAAATAAAGTGATTTCATTGGCTAATTGGCTCATGAATTATTAATGAGTTTGAGAAACTTATATGAAACGTCAGCCGCTAATAACCATAACTCATACTAACCAGATACAGTATGATTTACAAAACTGTACCATATCTATGACTCAGACGTTTTTTTAACGTGCAGTTCTACACAGAATGTGCAGTTCTAAATCAATTTGTGCAGCTCTAAATATATTAATGTGCAATAGCGCTCCGTCGAGATGACGTCAGTACCGATGTTTGTCCGCTTTTACCCATAATTTTTGCGGCCATAACAAAATAAATAGCTCATTTGCAATCATTTGTAAGTCAAATTTGGTTTGTTTGTCCGCTTTTTGAGCTATTAATAGCAGCCAGACTCTACGCTATTGCAAAAAAAAATATTTTCAGAATAATTTTGTACAAAATTAAATCATCGAATGGAATGGAATGCATAATGATTTGTGTAAATTAGTATACAACCTCATAGTTCAACCTCCTTTTTTTCAACCTTATAGTTCAACCTCCTTTTTTTTTCAACCTCATAGTTCAACCTCCTCTTTTTTTTTTTCAACCTCATAGTTCAACCTCCTTTTTTTTTTCAACCTCATAGTTCAACCTCCTTTTCTTTTTTTTTTCCTTTTTTTTAGTTTCAACCTCAGTTCAACCTTTTTTTTTTTTTCCAACCTCATAGTTCAACTTTTTTCTTTTTTTTTCCCAACCTCAGTTCAACCTTTTTTTTTTTTCCAACCTCATAGTTCAACCTCCTTTTTTTTTTCAACCTCATAGTTCAACCTCCCTTTTTTTTTTCAACCTCATAGTTCAACCTTTTTTTTTCAACCTCAGTTCAACCTTTTTTTTTTTCCAACCTCATAGTTCAACCTTTTTTTTTTTTTTTCCAACCTCAGTTCAACCTCCTTTTTTTTTAAACCTCATAGTTCAACCTCTTTTTCTTTTTTTTTTCAACCTCATAGTTCAACCTCTTTTTCTTTTTTTTTTCAACCTCATAGTTCAACCTCCTTTTTTTTCAACCTCATAGTTCAACCTCTTTTTCTTTTTTTTTCAACCTCATAGTTCAACCTCTTTTTCTTTTTTTTTTCAACCTCATAGTTCAACCTCCTTTTTTTTTTTTCCTTTTTTTTAGTTCAACCTCCTTTTTTTTTTTTCAACCTCGTTGAACTCAACCTCTTTTTTCTTTTTTTCTTTTTTTAAAATTTTTCTTTTGTTTGTTTTTTTGTTCATGGTAATATATGTAGTAGGCTTTATCTTATAATGAAACTGTAATAAGTTTTATCAGTAAATTTAAGAATATATTGTTGTAAGAGCATTGAGACTATTGTATAATGCTCCTAATACGTCTATTATTATTATTATTATAGTAAAGGCAAAGTAAGTCTAATTGCAATACAGGGCTCAAAATAACGGCCGGTCAACGGACAATGACCGGCCAAAAATGCCTCTTGACCGGTCACTTTTTTACCTCACCGGTCATTTTGATATATATATAGAAAATTATATATAGATATATAGAATTTTAAATCGTTTTTTCACTTCGGCATATTTGTTATATTACATTAGATTTACCCTTTATTATTACCTTACATTTACATCCTCTGTACATACATACATACATATGTTTGTATTAATAGTGTATGCAATTATTAGTTAATTTAGTGCCAAAAATAAAGTTATTAAAAAAAAAGAAAACATTTTTTATTTACTTTAGACAACCACCTAATCTGCAACGATGATAACGTTGCCTGTTCACTTTTACAATCTGATTGCTAACGTCTTGAGCGTTTAAAACATGAAACAATAAAAGCGATGTCTCGAAACAAATTCGTTATTATTTGTTTCACTGTAAGTGTATGCGTATTAATGACCGGTCAAAAAACAGAATTTGACCGAGCTAAAATCAAGTCGACCGGTCATTTTGACCGGCGAACTACTACCGGCCGTTATTTTGAGCCCTGCAATTCCTCCAATAACACGACTATTTGTAGAGTTCCTCATTGTCCAACGCCTCTGGAGTTATCCTGGATTTTTTTCGATGGAGTTATGGGAACACAAAACAACAATAGCAGAATATTTATTTACTCTTTGTTAATAGTATCTAAATTTTATAACTAAGATAACTAACAAACAGTATTTAGGAAATCTGTAATTCTATGTGGTTCTTGTTGACAACCTTACTTAACACTATAGCTGAAGTGGTTTAATTAGAAGTTACAACTTAGTCAACAGCTATAATATATGTACTTCATCTATCCTATGATTAGTGATCAATATAGTTGTTTAGCACTATATGTGCAGTTCTAAATTTTTCTTAAAAAAAACCCTGATCATGTGTCTATAATACCTGTCTGTCAGCATGTCCAATATAGCTCCAAACTTTGAACCTATTGCAGAAATTAGTAATCAGAATATTAAAGCGCCCATAACCTCAAAATGTTTTATTGTCTTGTTTGGAAGAACTTTTAAAACGATAAAGTAACTTCTTTTGAAGATTTTCGTTTCTTTGCTTTCTTTTTGAGATATATCAGTTTGTTTGATATGCAAATGTCTGGAATTTCGTCAACATGCATGACGACTTATTGGAGAAATGTGTATATCTCTTTCATTCTCGAACGAAATCCTTTAAAATCAAGAAGTTTGGTGTTGTGGGAAACACGCACACGCGTTATTCACACTTTAGTGTTTTTATTTCATGAACGCAAAGATATATAACATTCTCTGATAACTCATTATGCATGTGTGACGAAATTCCAGATATTTGCATATCAAACAAACTGATATATCTCACAAAGAAAGCGAAGAAGTGAAAATCTACTAAAGAAGTTACTTTATCATTTTAAAAGTTCTTCCAAATAAGACAATAAAACATTTTGAGGTTAGGGGCACTTGTACAAATAAACATATGCAATAATTCTGCATTGTAACCAGACTTGTTGGGAGGGTTAAAAAATCAGATCACATGCTTAGTAATCTTCACTGGATTATTTTCAAGATACTGTTGATCACAAGCTACTTCCGGTGAAATTGCTTGCTCTGATTGGCCGAGACACGTCACGTGCCGGTCGGTTTGTCAGCCATTTTGTTTACAAACGATAGGAAACTTAGGTAAGCAGCAAAAATTGAACGAATTTAGTAAATTAAGCACTAAATCATGTACGAGTCGGACGATGAACAATTTAAAAGAGAGTCTTACTAATCATGAAAGCAATAGAAGAACAAGAACAAGATTGAAAATGACGATTCTATCACTCAAAACGTATGTAAACACAGTAAAGTATGTTGTTTAAAAAAGCCATGCCATATAATAAACCTCTTATTAACCTCGACCGCTTGGTCATTACGGGAAATTATCAGACCTCGGTCTTTTATGTACGAACCTCGCCCTACGGGCTCGGTCCGTACTGTTCAAGACCTCGGTCTGATATTATTATTATTGTTATTATTATTATTATTATTATTATTATTGTAACAATTCACACGTTTCTTTCGTGGTTCCCGTAATCTAAACATCAAACTATAGCCTATAGCCTTAGGTGTCTTGGGTCTTTCTTAAAATCCTCGCTGTTCCCAACAAGCAAGCGTTTTGAAGTAATACAGTGCTATCATCCAAACCAATTTTCTTCGCAAATGTCTTAAAGTTCCTACTAATAGTCCCAAGTGCTCCAATGACAATTGGTACGACCGTTACTCTTCTACAGTTCCAGATCTTCTTAATCTCCCTTTTAAGGTCTTGATATTTTTCAATTTTTTCCTGTTGCTTTTCGAGTACTCGTATATCGAAGGGGCAAGCGACATCTATTACACTACATGTTCTCTCCTCCTTCTCCAATACTACAATATCGGGTCTATTGTGTTCAAGGTGATTATCTGTTTGGATCTTAAAGTCCCATAGTATCTTCACCCGATCGTTTACCATTACACCTTCCGGAGCGTGGTCATACCACTTATCCTTACACGGTAGGCTGAACTTCTGGCAAAGCTTCCAATGGATGACTTGTCCGACCTTGTCATGTCTCCACATTTTATATTCTTTTTGCGCTAATTTCTTACATTTCGCTGTTATATGACTAATAGTCTCTTCTCTTTCTCCACATAACCGACACATGGGTGACACATCCTCTTTATCGATCCGATTCTTGATACTGTTAGTTCGTAATGCCTGGTCTTGCGCAGCAGTCAGAAATCCTTCCGTTTCTTTCTTCATGGTACCTCTTTTAAACCATTTCCATGAGTCCGAGTCTCTCACATCTTCCGTTTCCTTCAGAAACTGTCCATGTAATGCCTTATTTCTGTATCTAGTCAATCTTTCTGCTGTTATACTTTGCTTTGTCACCCCTTCATCCAAGATCTTTTCATCATTTACAGCTTGAAGCAACCTTTCACTACTCGCCACGACATACTTGGATAAACTGCCTACTTCAATATTCACACAGTTCTCTACACTTATCAAACCTCGCCCACCCTCTGATCTTCTCATATAGAGCCTATCGACATCGGCCTGCGGGTGAAGTGTTCTGTTTTATGGTTAGCAGCTTTCTCATTTTCCTATCCAGCTTCCTGAGTTCTTCTTTGGTCCACTTGATAATCCCTGCACCATAACGTATTATTGAGACTGCTCTTGAATTGATTTGCACTCACCACGTTTCCACCATTTAATTTTGACTTAAGTAACTTTCGTATCCTTCTCAAGTACTCTTTGGATATTGCCTCTTTCATGTCACCGTGTTTTAAATCATCTGCCTCTAAAATTCCAAGATATTTATATCCATCTTCTTCTTCTAGTCCCCTGATAACTTGGGTGTCTGGCATCGTAATCCCTTCACACTTGGACACCTTTCCCCTTTTCATAATCAGGGCTGCACATTTGCTAATTCCAAACTCCATTCCAATATCAATGCTGAAAACGCGAACGGTGTTTATAAGGGTATCTACTGTTTCTCGTTCTTTCCGTGAAGTTTCAAATCATCCATAAATAAAAGATGATTTAAAAATCCCTTTCTACTTGCCAAGTCATAACCAGCTTTAACCTTCCTTAGTACCATCGACAAAGGGATAAGAGCCAACACAAATAACAGTGGAGACAGACAATCTCCTTGGAACATGGCTCTCCTTACATTTATTGACCCAAGGGTGCGCCCTCCTACAGTTAATTCCACTTGCCATCGATTCATACTTGTTTCCAACAACAGGACCATATTTTCCGCAGCTCCAAACATTCGTAAACACTTGACGATCCATGAGTGCGCGATCATATCATACGCCTTTTTTTAATCCACCCAAGGCATCCCAAGACCAGCTTTTCTCCTTTTACAATTCCTGATAACCATCTTGTCAATTAACAGTTGATCTTTGGTTCCCCTTGATTTCCTTCTACATCCCTTCTGTTCGTCTGGCAATAAATTCTCTTCCTCTAGGTGTTTGTAGAGTTCATCTCCCATTATCCCTGTAAACAGTTTCCACATTAGAGGGGCAGGCAAGTTATAGGTCTAAAATGTGTTGCTACATTCCCCTTCTCCTTATCTTTAAGGATAAGCACTGTTCGACCTTTGGTAAACCATTCTGGTGTTTGGTTGATAGTAAGACAGTCATGTAATTGAGCGGCGATTCTTTCTCTAGATGACGTAAGATTCTTAAGCCAGAAACCTTGCAGTCCATTTGGTCCGGGAGCTTTCCAGTTAGCCATTTTCTTTAGTTGTTTTGTCACTTGGGCTACTGTTATCGTTATATCATTCTGTTTCTGTACTTCCTCAAGCTCGTCCTCTACATCTCTTAGCCATTCAGCACCTGTGTTATGCTTCACGGGGTTATCCCAAATACTACTCCAAAATCTCATGCTCTCTTCGGTATCTGGTATAACAGAATTATCCCTCTCTTCATTCTCCAATATTTCAAAAAGACGTTTTTGGCTGGATTGAAACATTCTATTTTGCCGATACTGTTCTAACCTGCTTTAATACCGCTTGATCTTACTAGTCTTCGCCAATATCCTCTGCTTCAGCTCTTCTAGAACAACTGCCGCTCCTTTCGTTCTCAAATGGTACCTTCGTTCCAAACCCTCACATACAGCTATATTATGTAGCTCACCAGATCTCATCCTCTCCAACCTGCTGACATATTTCCTTAGCTGCGCGATCTGGTTGTTAATCCTTCTTTTCCACCATGGTTCCACCTTAGGTCTTCTTTCACACTGTTTAACCCCAAGCCTCTTTGCAACCACTCGTCCCGCCGCAAGTAACAACTCATTAGTTTGGGTTATATCTTTGGTTTCTAAAAATGTGAGGATTTTGTTCACTTCGTTAACTTTTTCCTTCAACCTGCGCCTTTCGATGTTTCTCATGTTTGGAGGAGGGTCAGACTCATTCTTCATACTATTTAAGACTTCTTTTGTCAACTGAATCTGGTCTGCATTACACCCTTCTCTTTCCATCCTGTTTACCACGTCCTCAATATTTATCTCTGAATATTCATGTGGATGATCATTCCCGTTTTCTATGTGCCCCTCTTCTCTCTGATCTGATAGGTTTTCCTCATCATCCGAAGTCTCTCCACGATGTACATCGTCACTTAGCTCTCTCTTTATCTCCTCCAGCTCCACCTCAGACAGCCAGCCATTTGTCCGGATCGCTCTAGCCTGATCGGCTAACCTCTGCTCGGAACTTACAAACAGTCCTATCTCTTTCCAAATTCCAATCATCCTTTTCCTGTATCCCCTCTTTGATGGTTCACTCTTGAAGAAACACTTCATTACAATCTTGTTCACTTCCTTGTTCCATTTTAATCTAGCAGTAGCTTGATGACGACCTGGAGTGGGCTGCTGTCCCCCCACTTCCCTGCCGGGCGAGGCACTTTCACTTGAAGTTCCAGTTCCATTTACGCCGTTTTCTCTAATATTATTTGTTTCCATTTTCATCAAAATTGAGAAGGTTTAGCATCGCCAGAAAGCAGAATTTATTTTTGGAGTTCCCATCTCCTAGGTGGATTGCCGACCAAGGCTATAGGGTTCCTCCTACCCTTTATTATTATTATTATTATTATTATTATTATTATTATTATTATCATTATTATTATTATTATTATTATTATTATTATTATTGTTAATTAATTAGCCAGCTCAACACACTCTGGCCCTTGCATCCACCTACCAACTCTTGCTGGGCGATAACCGAGTTGCACATGATCCCGTTGTGTCCCACTACTCTGTCTGTACCACCCCGCCAAGCACCTTCCTTATTATTGTTTCCCCTTCAAAGAGCACCGTCTCTGCATTGTGCTTATTATTCCAATCACACTTTCCTCATCTCCAATAATCTTTTTCACTGCTGTTGTTGCCTTCTCAATACCACCTCCCAGGCATCCGATTATTACTGGGACCACTTCCACTCTATACCCGCTTCTCCTTTCTCTGATTTCAAACACCAACTGCTGGTACTTCTGTAACTTCGTTCGTGTCGCTTCTTCGATGTTCTGTTCTTGAGGGCATGACATATCCACTATGCAAATCTTCCTCTCTTTCTCATCCTCCAGTGTCAAGTCTGGTCTGCGTGCAGAACTGGTCTTTCTCATCCTATACTCAAAGTCCCAGCACAACTTGTACCCATTCCCCTTCAGCACTTGGCCTTTCACCCATCTAACTGTATACCATACCGTGTTGTCAGGGAGGAGACGTCTCATACTTCTTACATAATCTACATTTTCCATCCTCGCCTCCTATCCCACGTGACACTTTCCACTTCCGAGTCTCCACCATCTGCTCCAACACATTCATGATTCCAGCCATCTTCTGCGGTGTGATGTTTGTATTCAGCCACATAGGGCTCTCGTTCTCCTGCCCTACAAACACTTGGCTCTGCATGGCTTTCTTCTTATAATCGTTTTTTCAGCTTCGCTATGTATCGTTCTTCATTCCTTTCTTCAATTCTCAATTATTATTATTATTATTATTATTATTAATATTATTATTATTATACCGCGATTCGTTGTGTTAATTTCATACATAGATTGTCGACATGTTCATCAAAGCTCAGTTCATCATCGAACGTGACTCCCAGCAGTTTTCCCATTCAACATAAGACCAATCATTCAAATGTATCCAATTTCTTCTTCAGGCGTTTACTGGCAACCATCATAAATTTTGTTTTTTCTTCATTCAGAACCATATGATTAGTTCTTGACCAGTCTGCGAGATGTGTAATGTCCTTCTGTAATTCCACCATAAATTGATTGAGGGGCAGAAGAGTAATCATGTGCATAACTAAGCGTCGTATCATCAGCATAAATATCGGCAACAGAATGTTCGATCTGGCTTGGAAGATCGTTGATGAATATTATAAATAAAAGGGGACCAAGAATTGATCCCTGCGGCACACCACATTCTACAGGCCTGGAAGATGACTTAACGCCGTCCACATTGACATACTGAGATCGATCAGAAAGATAACTTTTGAAACAACTCCAAAAGCTGGCCGTGAACTCCATAAGAATAAAGCTTCTTTATCAAGATGTCATGGTCTTCACGAGTGGGCGCGCTTCACGAGTGGGCGCGCTTCACGAGTGGGCGCGCTTCACGAGTGGGCGCGCTTCACGAGTGGGCGCGCTTCACTAGTGGGCGCGCTTCACTAGTGAGCCCGCTTCACTAGTGGGCCCGCTTCACTAGTGGGCCCGCTTCACTTAGTGGGCCCGCTTCACTAGTGGGCCCGCTTCAAGCCCCCTTCAGCGCCCGCTGTCGCGCGTTCGCCCTTGCTGACGGTTTTCGTGGGCTTGTTTCAAACGTTCTCCAGTCTTTTTCAGTCTTCTAGGTATTCCAAAAGAGCCGTTCTCGATGCGGTATATGTCGGTGAAATACGGCCATTATCACCTTAGAAAACGTTTGATGCACACATGCGTATTCGCTGATGGGATCAGAAACTAAACAGTCAAAACATCATATCAATGTTAGAAACCACGGTTTACAGACACTGTATTTCACCTCAAAGTTTGTTTTTATGATCACGAAAACGTTTTAATGCTCGGAAAAACATATATATATATATATATATATATATATATGTATATATCCACTACCCTTGTGGTAGTTTGAGCACTCTGGCCCAGTTTGAATTGAGCCCAAGTGAATCTGGACAATGAGGGCAGACCGTTTAAGTGAGTTATCAATGGGTTTTTTACGTGTATCAAGTTGTATATGCAGTTAGATTTCGATATCTTGAATATTTCATATGTCTGGAATATAAGTTGTGTCACCCGGGTTTGCATATCACTCGGTATATGGCGTTAGCGGGGGCTCTGGCTTTCCCCAGGCCATGAGCCCCAGGGCTCCGACTTGATCACAGATCATGTCGGAGGTCCCTTGGTATGGTATGGTCTCGGCGTGGTATGGGGACTCATGGCTGGGTTTGCGGGGATTTGCCGGCCATGAGAGCGGTTATTCTATCTGGGGGCTGGCTTGTGGAAGCCCTCTGAATGTCCTTACCCGGCGAAAATTTGATGAATTGTTCATGAATAGTTCATGAAATTTTGTTCATGAACATTCATGATAAGTACTATGAACAGTTCATGCCCGTGCATGAACATTAAATGGCCGAATTAATTGAAAGTGATAGTTCATTGAACCATAAGTTCATGAACATTTGTGTTCATGAACAGTTCAAGAACTAAATTTCAAGATAAGTTCACGAATTTTTGATGAACAACTGATGAATATTGGTTCATGAACTGTTCATGAAAAGACTCATGAACATTAAATGGCCGAATTCATGAAAATTGGAGTTCATGAATAATTCATGAACAACGCGGTTCATGAAGTTTTTGAGTTCATGAAGTGTTCATGAATATTGATTATTGTTCATGAAGTGTTCATGAAATGACTCATGACCGAATTCATGAAAATTAGAGTTCATGAACTCGTATGTAATCAATATTGATGAAACGGTGTTCATGAAATGACTCATGAACGGCTGATATTCGTGAAAATTGAATTCATGAATATTTCATGAACTCGTTAGGTTTCAATATTCATGTCATGAAACGTTCATAATCATGAAGTGTTTAATAATAGTCGCGGATTTATGAAAAATGCACAATTCACCGAATACCTCATGAACTTGTAGTTTTCTAGTGAACGTTGATAATTCTTTCATGAAGTGTTCGTGAACGTTGTTCGTTAAAATGACTCGTAGTCATGTCGACATATTCGTTATATTATAAGGATTCGTTAAGCCAAAACGCGGACTACACAAGACGCGGCTTATACAAGACGCGAAATACTTCGGTTATACAAGGGTACCAAGACAAAACATATTCGTTATATTATAAGGACATGCGTAATTGGATTCATTAGGGCCGTTTGTACGATAGCTAATAACACAACTTACACAGGACGCGGCTTTGCACAAGACGCGAAACACTTTTATAAAAAAGGTACAAAGACTAAATATTCGCGTGGCTTGCACAAGCCGCTGCCTGTTAAAAAAGGTCGTATAAATGGGTCAGATAAAGGCGCGTCTTATCGGCTCTCGTACAAACGGCTGTAATCCTTAGTTTACCCATCGGCCGAGTAAGAAATCCTTTTCAAATTCTATGTTTAGGCCCGTTAACGCCTGCGATTTTTGATGCGATAAATATCGCCAACTTCTGGTTTAGTGAAACCACGGCACAATCCGCGGACTGTCGTTTACGTAACATGTATCTAAATTAGAAGTTGGCAATATTTCTCGTATCAAAAATCGCACGTGCTATATAGGAGCCTTCACAAAGCCACGCGCTTTACAAAACCATTAGCCACATTAGTGGCGAGACAAACGCTTACACAGAATGTTAAAAACCCCGAGTAATATAGGATTATATATAACCAAGCATTGCAACCGGACAATACATGATACAGATAAACAGAGAAGAAACAATTTGACATAGATTTACCTCTGAATGGCACATCTGAGAGCTATAGCAGCATTAAATGCAAGTTCCAGCGCACTTTTCCTCCTTTCTTTAAGACGTTCGCCAAACCATCAAACTGTGTGGAATTATCCATTCCGTATCAAAGGCTTTTAACGCACAATATTCAAATATTCAAAGACAGGCGCCAAAATGGTCTCAGTAATGACACTTGAACGGGATTGAATTACGCACTATCATATAGCCGCAAGCATCTCCGACGCGCGATTGGAAGAAAAAAGCTCAATGCCTCAATAGTATATTTTATTCAATGCGAGTCTACTCTTAGGTAGTCTTGGGATTTATTAGGTATTTATTGTGTGTTCAGCTAAGATCGCTGATGCGTTCAGGTCCATGCGAGAACTGCTACTGTAAGTACTGTTACAAGTTCTTATTAACGAAGATATTTAAGTTGTTATCTCTTCAGCATCAACAAAAGTATTTTTGCTATTTTCCTGCCTATTATATTGGGTCAAAAAAAATGGAAAAAGTGCTCAATAATCAGACAACTATAGTATTTGGACCCCCTCTCTAAACGGCTCCATTTCCTTCACTTTAACGTAGGACTAAAATGAATTACGGTACGTGTTTAACTTTTTGAATCTTAGACCAATACTGATGTACTGACTCTACTGTGTAAAATGTCAAAAAATATAAAGAAGCTGAAGGACCAATTTTGCAGTAAAACTTGGCAACAAAGATATGCGGATTTGCTGTCACAGCCGCCCAGTTTCTGCGCTACAGTGGAATTAAATTAGTAACATTTTCATGAAATTGTTCACGACCAATGAAAAATTCATGACCAAATTTTATGAACCTTTCATGAATAACTGTATTTTGTTCATTTAAAATGTGACTTTTGTTCATCAAAAATTTTTATATTTAATGAAATATTCATGAACCAAGGTTTCATGAAATTTTCATGAATATTTAAGTTCATGAAAATAATCAATAGATTTCTATGAAATTTATTCATGAACGTTTCATGAACGATACAACATTAAATGAAACAATAAAGTTCATGGAACTAATTTGTTGTTTCATTCATTCAAACCTCATGAACTGTTCATGATAAATACATTCTTGTAATAGATCAAACACGAGTTTGATGTGTTTTCATCAGGGGTTCCAAACACGAGAGAAACAAATGAAAAACCGAAGGGCCGTTAGCCCGAGGTTTTTTATTGTTTTGTCGAGTGTGTTTGGAGTCCCCTGATGAAAACACGACAAACGAGTGTTGTGATCTAGCTTCTCAAACGTGTATTTCCTATAGCGATTTGGTTCCCCTTGGCGATTTTATTTTAATATGTAGATTAAGAAATTGTGATCCAGTTTCACTAGGGATTTTCCTACAGGTTTTCATTGGGTATCAAAACTCATGCATGTGTATGTGGTATACGTTCATGGATTGGCTACGATAATTCATGAATTAAATTAATGAGTTTGAGAAAGAAAGTAGTTTCATGAACAGTTATTCGTGAACTACATGTTTCATTTTGATGAAAACTGATCATGAACTATTCATGAACGGATATGAACATTCATGATACGACCCATGAAAGGTTCATCAGTTCATGAACAAAACTATCGCCTACGAACGCCCTACTAACGCCTACTAACGCCTATATAAAACGCTACTAACGCCTATAACGCTACTAACGCACTTACTAACGCTACTAAACGCCTATCTATATACCGACTACTAACGCCCTTTACTATACGCTACTAACGCCTACTAACGCCTACTAACGCTACTAACGCCTTATAACGCTACTAACGCCTATAACGCCACTAACGCCTATAACCGCTACTAACGCCTATAACGCTACTAAACCGCCTATAACGGCCTATAACGCTACTAACGCCTATAACGCTTACTAACGCCTATAACGCTGACTAATCGCCTATAACACTACTAACGCCTATAACGCTATACTAACGCCTATAAACGCTATACTAACGCCTATAACGCTCCCTCACTAAACGTCTATAAAACACTACTAAAAGCTATAAACGGCAACTAAAACGCTATAACGCTACTTAAACGCCCTATAACGCTTACTAAACGCCTATAACGCTAACTATACGCCTATAACGCTCACTAACGCTATATAACGCTACTAACGCCTATAACGCTACTAACGCCTCCTATATACGCTACTAACGCCTATAACCGCTACTAACGCCATATAACCACTACTAAACGCCTATTACGCTTTGATACTAACGCCTATAACGCTACTAACGTCTATAACGCCACCTAAACGCCTATAACGCTACTAACCCCGCCTATAACGCTCACTAACGCCAACTTAACGCTACTAACGACTATAACACCACTAACGCCTATAACGCTACTAACGCCTATAACGCTACTAACGCCTATAAACGCTACTAACGTCTTATAACGCTGACTAACGTCTATAAATACGCTACTAACGCCTATAACGGACCACATAATGCTAATACCGTCTATTGGCGCTACTAACATTAGTACTGTGTGTATCCTACAGTAAAAACATTATACAATTCGAGAATTACATGAAAGTCTTTACTACATTCGTGACCTGCATGTCATGGAAATTATAACCCTTCTCGCTTTCTCCCGCTTCCCGTCGTTCTTCGCTGGCGCTATCCTCTTCAAATTTTGCCGCGCTCTCGTAAGTTTGTAGCGCGATACGACTGGGGACGAGGCAGGGAAAAATACTTAGAAGTGGAACAATATTGGAGTAAAAATAGTGCAAAGACGTCATTGTTTTGAAATTTCTCTGTGTAAGGGGGCTGGCTTTAGTGGTGATAATGAAATTATTGGTTCAGCCCAAACCAGTAAGGCTCACCTCAACCGACTGACGCACTACGCTTGTACCGAAACTACATCCTATTGGATCGAAGCTTGTCAAAAACTGGATGTGGCAGGCTCCCAGGGGTTGTTCGAGAAGGAGGTGTGGCGCACATGAAGAATCAGCACGTTGTGGTGCATTTCCTTCGCGGCTACGTCGCGAACCCACTAGGGGGGTTGTTGGGGGTATGGCCCCCTAGGAAAATTTTTAATTTTTGCTTTTCTAAGTGCTTTTCCGGCAATTTCTGATAAGAATTTTTGCAGAAATTAGGGCCACCACGCCATGTGCTAAAATGCTACGATTACAATACGGGCATCAAGATTATGAAACACTTTAATATAAAATTCAGATAGTTAGTACAAAAACGAATATACACTTTAGCCTTTTAGGCATCTGGAAAACGTTCCATTGTTTTATCTTCGGAAACCCATGTAAAATATCTATGACGTGAAACTGGTTTTTGCAATGAAAATTGGATAAGCTATCTGCCTAGCAAAACAAAATCGTGTCATATTAAATTAATATTGCGTTTTTATCACTCCGACTTCTTCGTCTTGACATGGGTATTATTTTTAAAAAATACAGGAAAAACACTTGTTTGTCGGAATTTTTACATGGGGGGCGCACGCACGCGTGCATGTATCACGGTCTAACTAAAATGACCCCCCCCTTAGTGGGTAATGGTGTGAAATGGTTAACTCTCCATTGCGAAATGAAAACACGATTGAGCTCAAAAGTTAATGATTCTACTTATCCGTGTTTTTAAATCGGAACCACAGTCTAAAATATCTTTTCTGCCGACTAAAATATTAACTTCTGCCGACTGAAACTCGTTTATTTAATAAAGATTTAGGGGAGTGGGGGGTGGTTGTCGCACCCTCGTTACACCCCAAATTATCTAGGTATTCTGGAGCTATTGTCTCAGTATGACAACTTCCTATGATGAAACAACATTCAAAGGGTGAAGCGCCGGGGATTAAATAAGGAAAACATCCGACTTATCAATAATTCCTAGTGGTCTAACAAGTGTGGTGCAGCTGCTAGATGTGTGCGCTCAATTAGAGCCTTTCGAAACGGACAGACTTCCCAAGAGAAATGGTTCGCTTATGTCTGTGGATGGCGATGAGAAGACCTAAGACCTCACTTCGACCGGAAAATGTTAAAAACGCGCATCCTTGCCAACTGTTTGCCAGTGGGGTGTTAGATTTTGGAAACATGGGGGGGGGGGGGGGGAAAGAAAATTAAAACATCGAAAGCTTCGTATACTCTTTCAAGAAGTGTACCAATTTCGAACAGTATGGATGGCACAGAGGATGATACGCTGTGGGGGAAGATGACGATCAATAGTTCCGACGAGGAAGAAGAAGAGGCTCATGACCCTTTCCACGATCGTTATCACTGCGGGAACATATTCCAAGAACTTTTTTGGCGATTCTGGACGATGGTGATAAGGGGTACTGAGTTTGAAGGATTTTAGTGACATTCATATTATATATTTAAATCGTTTTTTATTATATCCAATAAAATCACGATTTTTTTTCGTCGAAAAAGTAAGGGGTCGATCTATATGCCAGCGGCTAGACTTATATGCCAGGTCGACTTATTACTCTGCGATTATACGGATGTTGAATGAAATTATTACTCTGTATTCAAATCTTCGAGTAATAACTATTCCATTTCTCTTGATTCTACAGCAGATGAGAGCCTTGTTGATCAGCTTCGTCAGTGCTGATATTTTAGATACATTGAGAATACTACACCAGTCGGAACGATTTGTGGACATTTTTGCCAAACCAGGGTTCACAAAGCACAGCGAGATGTTTGCATGGCTTGGATTAAATTCCTTGAACTTCACGAGATAGACGTTCAAAACTTCCAGTGGTCAGTTCTTATGATAATGCAGCAGCAATGAGTGGTTAGATATAATGGCCTTTCAAGCAAAAAGTAGCTGGTCTGGTAAAAACCAACTCTGGCGTGCTCATGGACACCATGCACAGGACAATTCGCTGAATCTCGTTGGGAAGGCTGCTGCAGAATGTTTGCCAAAGGCCTAGCACAGTGTGGCATTTTTCTCTCTTCCTTGAAGAAATCTATGTTCTTTTTCAGCCTCAATGCAAACGTTACAAAATACTTAATGTTATTCTTGAAATCGCTTGATGGTCCAGTCACTGTACCTAAAGAAGAGTCGATACAACACGTTGGTCATGGACAGAGCAGATGCAACCAAAAGGCTCTTCTTCAAGGTTATCCACACTTCAAAACAGCATTACAAACATTTGCAGAAGATGAGGTTCCAAAACTCGTTGTCAAGCAAAAGGTCTGTCTTGAGCGTATGTGTATGTTAGAAAACTGGTATATACACAGGAGATTTCTGGCATTGAAATGCTAAAAAGGACGAATGCAACAATGCCAACAAGTCACATCCTACAAGATTCCGAAAATTGAACTTGAATACTGCTGTTGCAGGCTGTTAAAATGGCAGAAATTTTGTTGAAGGCAAACTTGAATATTTTGATACATATGGAGGTTAAAGGTGCCTGAGTGGAAATCAGGCACAAACAACATATCCAACGATCGAAGAAACATGTTCGCCTTTGATCCTTTGGACTATGGCCGTGAGAACAGAAGTAAACCTTGCAGCCCTTCATGATAAGTTTTGTGGTTGGATTAATTTTCTACCACCAGTGAGTTGATCCGAGTTTATGAGCTCACTTGATCAACGTCTGTCAGCATATGCAAGAGCTCCTCTTCGAATTTTGGATTTTTGGGCCACCTGGCAACATTAACAATGGAAAGATATTGTAACAAGCTGGAAAACATTCGTGTTGGACAAAGTACAAAGGATGGCTCCCTAGGTAATGAAACTAATTCAATTTCACTAAGTTTTCGAAGAGGGGTTTTTGATAAGCAGGAAAAAGGAAAATAGTGACAGTTATTGGACGGCACCATTTTACTGTACAAACTAATCATTGAAAAATGTGTGAAAGACACAAATTTCCCAATGGTTGGAAAACAGTCCTTCTTCGAATGTATCTTGTATTGATTTGTTACTCGAACTGTAGTGGTTGATGAAAAGATAATTTTAGTTAAATTGAAAATATATAGTATGACGTATTGAGCGGAGTTGGACTTTAGTAATAATTGTAAATGGATTTTGCTAAGAAAAGATACTTTTTCTTAAAAAAGTTCACGAAAAGTACCCGGCTTGTTGTAATTTGTAAATCTAATAAACTTTTGAATTTTTAACTACCTTACACACTTCTCTATTGAATTTGAAATATATCCGAGTGCTGAGAAAAAGTATGTTCAAAAAAACTTTTTAACACGTATTTGTTAATTTGCTAGTAAACTTACTATAGTAAAATATAAAATAAAAACGTCAATACAACACGCTGATGACGGCTGTTTTGCAATAAATATTATATATTGATGGGAATAAATTTCTCTAAGGAAGGACCCCCACCATAAGCGATTGCCAGAGGGCCCCCACATTCCTAAATCCGGCCCTGATTGAATAGTATAATATAATATCTATATGCTGGGTACAAGTTATATTACACTAGTAGTATTTCTGCTTACATTGATTAAAAGCGACGGGCAGCATAGCCGATCAAATTCATCAAAGTTAGTAAATACCACTAGCAATGTAGCAAATGAAGAACGTGAAGGGATTCGTCAGCCATATAATAAAATGAAACAAATTGCCAGTGATTGATTCGAGCATAACCTATACCAATAAAGGAAAAAAATACTAAAGTATATTACAGCATACAATTACATTGTACGGTACATGTTAATCCTGAAACTATAGCCATAAAGTTATCAAATTTATAAACTATATGTATATATCTATGGCAACAACGTCAATATCTCACTTATAATTAGTACAGAAAAATAATGTTGAAGCCCAGGACACTGGAATTAAACTTGTAAACCTTCTGATTACTGGTGAGGACACTCTAACCATCGAGCCCGAGGCTAATTATTAGCCACGCAGCCGTCCTATAGGCCTGTGTCCCAACCTGAATATACACCTGTTAATATCCGGTCTGTTTGAAATAAATTCGCACCATAGCTTGTCGAACCCCCCCCCTGAGCTACTCAGATCTGAGTTAGTAGATTTTCCAGTGGTTTAATGCGACTCATATCATTCATAATAGTTTATTTGATTGGATTATTTGATCTCACAAGAAATCCCCAAGAGAACCAATTGTAACTGGAAAAAGACAAGAGTTGTGATTTGGGGACAATAAAAATCTACTTCTTAGAATCTGAGAAGCTCAGCGGTGGGTCGACAAGCTATCGTTGGAATTTTCGCCGGACTGAATTAAGCAAAATATTTTCTTGACGACCTAAGCAAAATATTTTCCTCAAACAAACAACTTACAGGTTTCCCCCTTTCTAAAGATTCTTGATTTCTTCGATTGTGAGATAACGATTTAACGTGTAACATTGAAGTGGCAAAAACGTTGTTTAATACGTTTGATAAGGTCACTTGCTCACGGCCACCAAAATTTTTTGTGACCACTGAAGCACCAAAATGTTTGGACAGCCAATTTTGAAATCAAGGCTAAACGCCTGAATCGAGCTAACACGACTCAGATGGGAGAGTGAAGGTTACAATGATGATGTACTTGTTCGATCTGATATATCCCGGGACTCCGAATCATTTTTCTGAGATATGAGCTTGACAATTCGTCCATGTATCGTCTGTCTACTCAAAGCCTTACCACATTCACATACAGCAGTCAGGGTATGGAGGTTTGAAATTTTCAGGGGATTACTTTGGGATACTGCATGAGATTATTACATCTAGTATCCAAAATTTTAATCTTAGTATCCCATGGATATTGGGATACAGTTCCACAATGCCCTAGTGGCAGCTGTATGTATTAAAATATCTCACGTGTTTTACTGCACTCACTCTGGAGATATTAAACTTGCCACTCAAACAAAAATCCATTAAAAAACCATCTGATCGACCTCATAATTGTTGCTCAAAATTGATTGGATAAGAACAAAAAAATAGTAACTGTGTTACCTACATTAACAATCCTAGGCACTGGACACAGTTGAGAAATGCAACATTTTTGCCAATTTACCATTAGCTCTTGACCATGTCCACTGTTGTTCTGATATACAAGTAGCAGTGACAGTAGGTGTTCCTCGTTATTTTGCTGGATGCACACTTAGTGATTAAAATTTGGAGATAATTGACCAATGCCAAGTAATTATGTTTTAATACTTTCCTTTGCTGTATATTAATATACTGACTGTAGTGAAAGCTTGGAATAGACAGACAATACATGAAGAAGGGTCTAACTCAAATCCTCATATTTATAGTAAACACCTGTAACCTGTAGTCAGCATACCCATGCATTGGCATGCAAGCATTACTGATATAATATAGTGTCCGCTGCTTAAGGCATTTTGTTATCACTGCACAAATTCATAATATCTAACTTTAGTAGTGCGTTAAGGTTTAGCGTGTGACGAGAACAGAAGGTGAAAATTATCGTCCTAGTACCAAGCTTCCCTGGAACATTTGGAATTTTTGGTCTTCTGACATTGGTTTATATAGTATATATCATATTACTGGAGATTTTTTTAATATCGGGAAATTATTTTAATAAATCGTTTAGTCGGGGCGATTTGCTCCAAATTTTGAAGTTTACTGTACCTCTCAAATCTTGGAATGATGCTTGGTTGGCTATGCGTACCAACGAGGCTGAAAAGAAAGAACTCAGCCATGGTGGGGTATACCATCCCCTCCCTCCCGCAATCAGAAACATGTGCTACAAGCATACAAATGAAAGCCACTTGTTTGCCAATGAATTCATATCTCTTGTAAAGAAATAGCTGAGCTGTGAAAGAAGAAGCTGAAGGTCTACAGCTAATCTATACATCACTCTATACGAAATTAAGCTTCATGGCCGATATTTAGATTTATGGCCGGGCCCCGGGGCGTTTGCCCCCCGGCTACCCTACCCTCTAGGCAGCCCTGCCTGTACCATTCACTGGCAATCTCAGTTTCAGTAGCTCAATTTAGTTAGAGAGTCTCAATGGCAATCAGAAAACCATTTTCTGATGATTTGAGCTTGACAATACTTTCCTTTGTCAGAGGCCTAGTTTGTGTAGATGGTTTTCTTGGTTTACATTCAAAAGTTACAAATGTTCTCTGGCACACTATTCTCCAGGCAACATTGCAATATCGATTGACTGCAGTAATACAGGTAACTTATCAGTATAACATTCACAAAATATGATTCTCTTTTTACTCTGATATGTTACTTCACGATATGCACACATTTACATTGTGACAGTTTTCACAATCTCTCCTCCCTCTCACTTATGATGTTGTGTGATGCTAGGACTAAACACCCCACCCACCCCAAAGTCATCACATGCTGTTGTGGTTTGGCCACTTGAATACGGTTATGTGTGGGGCTCAAGCGACATGAAAACGGTTTCCAATCTAAGAGAAAAGGTGGGTGATCAAACTATTCCGCCTCTTTTAAATATTTCAATTACCTGAGCCTACTTTTAATAATTATTACGAATAACGGAGGATCTAAAAAGAAGCAAGGAGGTATACTACAAAGGAAGTTGCTGACAACAAAGCTGCTTTTGACCACGGAAAAATGCGAATTTCTAAGTTTCTCTGATATTTAATAAACTACAGGTCTTGAACTTCAGCCTGAGGGGGCCACATCGGGCTCTCGTCTCAGCTGAAATCAAGCCATTCTAGGATAAATGTGTGCTAAATCTGACCTTATCAAAGCATAAATCAACATATATTTACCTTAACCTATTAAGTTAGGAAACAAAAAATAAATACGTTTTCACTCATTTCGCGGTCCGACTTCAAAGCCACATCACGCGGTGCAGGTTTACGTAGAAAATTTCTGCAAACAATTATGTCAATTATCAAAATGGATTAGTCTGTAGGTTGGCTCTTGCCAAATATGGTAAAACATGCCCTAATATGGGATGTAACAGTTGAAATAATATCGAGCTAAATTATAATATTGGTCAATACGCAAAGGGTATACAATCTCGCATAATAAAACTTGATTTAAAATAATTTTAAACATGTTTTAAATACATTGTAATGTGATTTATGTAAGGCTGTGTTACTACCGTGGATATTTGGAAGTAAACTTATTTGTAATACGGATTGGAAAGCCTCTGTCTACAACTGTTGAAAGATAGTGCGCGTCAAATTTGGAATTCAGAAATTGGTAAATGTAGATAGTTAGGACCGTTTTAGAATCATGCACTGTCGTGAGTGATGTCTTCGAGAAAGACCGATGACCAAAGGAAGTGCACTTGCGGATGAGCAAAGAGCCACAAACTCAGCAGTGTTCGGGTACGTTATTGCGCAGTCAGGGCGAAATGAACAGCGATATGTCGCCGAAACTCAAATCAGAGTTGGACGAAACAGAAAGGTCGAGTGAAAACGCCGACATAGAGGATAAGGCGGAGGAAATCAAACGTTTACAGGACAAAACTGGACAACGAAACGCCCGATTGCTATTGAAAATGTTGCCAAAGAAAATTGGAGACCGACAAAGTGTATGGAAATGAAGAAACTGAGAGAAGCTGTTGTTAAACAAAAGGAGTCTGAACTTAGGCAAGTCTTGAGACTGAAAGATGAAGGAAATGAGAGCATTGAAACAAGAAACGTTACAGGATGTGATAAGAATAGCCACGAGAATTATGGAGTTGGGAAAACAAGCGTATGTTGATATGAACGGTTACGGGAAGACGTTGTACGATGTGGAACGGCGTTTGAGGAGCGAGGTACGGGCTTTGAGACACGAGAAGAGAAGGCTCGAGGAAAGCTTAAGGATTAAGACTGAAGCAGATCAATGAAAAAGGGTGAAGATATGCGGAAAATGAGGTTGACGAACACGATGTTGAGGTGCAGAGGCGTTACTCGTGAGTCCAAAAGAGAGTCGTTTAAGGAATTTCGACATTTTAAAAGCCGTTTGTCCAAAGAAGGTAGAACTGTCAAGAAATCACCAGGTCGGCCTGCAACGGAGTTGGAAATGCGTTCGCTTGGAGGTGCGATGAGAATCGAATTGGGAACATAAGCGGAACAGGCAACGTAAAAAAGTCACCCCGGACGATAATTCGAGCAAGAATGACTCGCTCAACTCGCAGGTTAAAGTAATTTGAGGCTTTTGTGCAGCGAAATGTAAATATTTTCCGGCGTCGATTAGCGTGTAGTCTGAAACAGTGAAGGCGTGAGCAATACCAGTTGTGTGTAGAAATACAAAATCGAATACTCCAAAAAGGATGTTGTACTGCATTTATACTCTCTCACGAAAGCCTTCGCTTGAAAGTTAAACATCCTACACAATATTTTGGCAGTACACCAACCTTTTTAGTCTAATATGCCCACTTGTTAATTTTAATGTTGACATTTTCCAATTAGCGATTATCAGACATATAGTCAATTGGTTATTGTTTTGGTCGGTTTAAAATATGTTCGTACACGTTCGAGATTTGGTTTTTTAGGAAGGTATTGTTATACTGTATTCACTCAGCAAGAATTAAATTAAAAATAAACTGTATCGTGCCAAAACTGCCAAACACTTATAAACCACAGTATTCCTAAGCCAAGGCAATCCGCGGGGGATGCCTGAATTCGACACTCAAATAATCGAATGCATGCAAAGATAAAATATTAAACTACTCTGTCTTTAAAGATTTATAAAATGTTGTTTCACAAATCCATTAGGTTCGTAAGAAATCGCATTATTGTGCTCGCTCCAGCCAGATTACAGTGTGAAATTTGATCCTTGTTAACGACTCGTGTTTTTGCCATTGGTGATGGCGTTCCCGAACGGAAGAATTCTTGCGTGACGGAAGATGAATGTTCAAATAAACGTTTGTTAAGCAAACGATTGTGTTCTCTGGTTTATGACGATCGCTTTAAATCGCTTAAAACTGTCTTCGGTATCTTTTTGGTCTGCCCTAAATATTTTATTATTAACTCATGTTTACAAAATTACTAATAGATACTTGCTCAAGTAATTTGCAACATTTTATTTTATTGTCCAAATTAGAAAAAACTAATATTCCTTCTGGAAGCGCGTTATGTATTTGCAAATCCTACATCGACTCTTTTTTAATATATACAAAACAAATTTGCCCAAAACTAAAAAAATGAAAAAATGCAGTTGGCCAGAAGAAATTATACTTGCACTAAAAATGAAAATTATATTGTTATAGAAATTTGTGGGCATTAAATGTGAAAGGTTGGAAATGTGGGGGAAAACTAATTCTGCACATGTTTTGAAATCGAACAGCTGAAATCACTAATGTATGACACTTTCATAGCTGTGTCCACATTTTCCCTTCAAGTGGTGGCTTGGCCACAACAGCCGTTTTCAATGATTTGATCTCCATCTTAACCTTTTCAGTAGACAAGCTGTATAGTGCATTGATAGTGCTACAGTAGTCAGACTGTTTGTCCAAAATTCAATAGTCACACTAGCACAACACATACATGCATGATCCAAAAATGTCAATTATGTTACTTTTTTGTTTATAAACCCCACAGTAGAACTTATGTTTTGAGGTATCCAAACAAAGCCATTAATATATAATGTGTACAGATTTGCATCAATTGTCTTGCAGAGGCAGGACTGGCCATGTTTGGGCTCATGGGGCAAAAACCTGGTGGGCGTCAATTCCTTTGTAGTGTGGGCCCCTTTTAAATGTGTGCATATTTTCATGACCATTGTTCGGGTCTTTTAAGTGTTTTGATTACTTCTCATTTCTCGTTGTTTCCTTGACCAATCACGTGCATCTCACCACCAATATATGCATGCACTCTGTGTTTTTAAAGTGGTTTCAATTTGTAAACATGCATGTCATAGTCATTTACATGTACTGTAGTATAGACATATATTTTGTACAGTTATATGTACATGATTTTTACAATGACATGTACTGTCATTTAATTGTAGTTTTTTAAGTAACATTAATAAGTGCAGTAATTTAACTTTCATCACTTCCGGTGTACCTCAAGGCAGTAGGGAGGTCCTCTACTCTTGTTTTTATTCCATAAACGACATGCCTGAAATCATCCAAAAAAGAAACAGGCGCTGCCCTATATGCAGTGATACAAAATTATACCGTACCATTTACTCATTCAGCCTCTGCGAGAGCCTTCAGCATAACACACTTGATGAGCCTGGTCACCTGGAGCATGTGAATCTAATATTAAGTTCAACGCTTTCAAAGTGCAAGGTACTAACAGTAAACTCGAAAGGAAAATGCCATGTGACCTAAGGACTATTGCACCTTTGGGGACGTTGAAGTTACTACGCGTGCGGGATGAAAGGGACCTTGGTGTTCTCATTTCTGATAAACTCGCTCTCCTGGGGATTCCCATGTTACGTCTGTCGTAGCCAAAAAGCAAAATAAGCTCCTCGGTTTTATTGAAAAAAGAACCTGTTCCCTGATTACAGTTATCACAGTTTCAACGGACATTATACCTAGCACTCGTTAAATCTTCAGATGTGCTATGCTACCGAGGTGAGGTCACCAGCAACAGGATTAAGCTAAAATCCATGGTTTAGAGAGAGTCCAACGGCGCACTACTTGGTGGATTCTAAGGTCGATACCTGGCGAGGTCGTCGTACACGGTTAGGTTGCTGGCCCTAACCTGCTGCCTTTGGTGTATCAGAGCTCAAGATTTGCCGGTATCCACGATATCCACGGAGATACCATATTTTAATTTTTGGAATATTGGATATCATCGCTTAGTAACCTGATGGGATTTTTTTTGACTATAAATAATTTTAATCCGATCCCAAACTCCGAAGTCT
>JAYKKM010000422.1:0-2500 GCA_035772405.1 Chrysogorgia sp. JL179-B06
AGGCAGGTATTGGTACCATCAGAGGAAACAAAACTCCCATGCCACAGTTGTTGAAGGACATTGGCAAACAGAATATTATAGTGTTGTCTAATGTGAAAGAGACTCGTAAAGTGAATAGAGTAACACCTTTTTACTACAACTTTTCCATATTTTACGTCTCGTTTTTGAAATATTTCATAATAAGATGGTCTCTGACGTCAGGTGGCATGGTAGAGAATTTTTCACTGATTGCTAAGTTTACAATCGTTCATTATCATGAGGAGTTATTATATAACGCACCTTTTCAAGTAAATTTGTGGAACAAACTTGAAGATGCCACTGATATTTTAATGATTGAAAATTCTCTACCAGCAACCTGACGTCAGAGACCATCTCATTTTACATATCAAACAAACTGATATATTTGAAAAAACGAAGTACAATACGGAAAGTTGTAAAAGGGTGTTTACTCTAAGTCATTTTACGAGTCCTTTCAATCATATTAAGACAAAAAACTTAATTTTTGTTGCCAATGTCCTTTAATAGTGTCGTTGTTAGTAATGGCCATGGGTGATAACCTCTCCCAAGTGGCAGCTTTTGGAAGAATATCAGTTTATTACAAATTAATAGATCAGCTTATGAAGGTAATTAGAAAACTACAACGACCTAAGTAAATATATACAATTGTTTTTTTACAAAATACAACCCTTATTGTAAGCTAAAATTTTGGATAAAGATCAAATTTAAAAAAATAGCGAAATTGATATAACCATCTGAATTTTTTTCATTAATACGTAAATACAATGTATACTATTACTATAAATTAAGTAAATAGGACAAACGCACCCCTGAAATTTTCGTGGGTCTTACCAACCCATAACATAATTAATAAACTATACAGATATCCTCCCTTAAGCTGCCATCCTGAGATGGTTATCACATTAAAAATGTTGTCTATAGAATATAGACCATATAGAAAAAAGATATAGATATAAGAAAAGACTAGAATTTAGTCCCCCTCTCCCCTATATGGTATCATGGACATAAAAAGATTGATAGGAAATTATCTGACGGTCAGCGTGTAATTGTCACGAGTAATGCAGATTTTGCTGAGTTTTTCCTCTTTGACTTCTCCATATTTTCGTAAGTCAGGTAAGCTATATTGAGATTCAAAAAAGTTTTCATCATCGTCTCACAAACCTGCCTAAGCCAGGGCGACTAAGTGTTCGAGGTAAATGTTGCCTCGTCTTTGTTTCAGCTGTTTTTCCGCTTTGTTGTGAAGAAACTGGTGTAGCAAAAAAACTACCCAATTAGTTGAAATTTGGCGACGGCGTTTTTCACCGTGGTAGTCGATATTCCATCGTAAAGTGGCATTGTTATATTTTTTGGTAGTTTCACCTATCATTTTTAGCTGTATTATTGCTAAAAGTTGCCGATTTTATGGAGAATTTGGTGACGTCACGAAAATTTTCAACTATTAACCAAATCAGCACGCTGGAAACGTCACACGTGATCTTAGTTTCTTCCTAGTCCAATCTTTCTACTATCCATGATGTACTACATCACCCGACAATTTGTGGTCTTGGCCAATGACTAGACAAGACGCTGCAGTGCGTGAAAACTTTTCAAGATATTATCTCGCTATTTCTGAATAATTGGTTTCTAACTTTTTAGTCCTTAAACAGTAGAAAGAATGGTCGCATGGACTCAAAGGTCACATCCTCGTACAAAAATACTAGCATATTCAAGATTCCCGTAAACTAAACTCGCCATTTTTATATCGAAAGTATCCGTGAATATCCGTTTCAACAAAGATGACAAAGGAAATTTCGTTAACCAAAGCTCCATCACCCCCCTACAACCTCAAAGAGCCCACGTTTGCCCCCTCAAGTCCCTCGTATCCGGATCCATCACTTACAAATCACCCAATTCCAGACATATGAGAGGGAGAGTCAGTTTGGAAGTCATCTGAATTGGGCAAGAGATCATTGTGAATACGATGGATGTCTACAAATTGAAAAGACATTCCAGATAGAAAGGTCACACGTGGGAGGTATGGAAGGCACTCGTTTCAAACGAGGAACGGACCACTAGGGTACACAGAGGGATTAAATGGTGACCTTGAAAGGACAGAAAGAGTTCACACCAAGTCATCAGGTGTGTTCAAGGATAATAAGAGAGAGGAGAAGAGATGTTGGAAATATGGAAAAGACTAGTAACTCTAGGAAACGGCGGGTGGATATAAGGGATACTACAGAAACGCGGGACAACGGTGGTAGAAAAGATACAAGGAAATGCGAAGAATGCACATGATATAAGGGACATTAGAGATAACCCAGGTACCTCTGAAATTAGAGAAAGGGAACATAAGGGACATTAGAGATAACCAGGTACCCTGCAAAGTGGAGAAAGGGAACATAAGGGACAAAAACGATAGATATCGGCAAAGGTGACAAACAGCTAAGGTAAACAGGGGATATACTAGAACTACAGAGATAACAGAGGGAACCATACTGTTTCA
>JAYKKM010000422.1:7500-12500 GCA_035772405.1 Chrysogorgia sp. JL179-B06
TACCATATTGAGCAACAAAGGTTTTCCCTAAATTGTTTTTGTAAATTGACTTGCTTCCTTCGTAATTTTAAGCCTCTCGTTGTTGATTAGCTTGGGCTCTGAAACATCACTCCAGCAGCTTCTGGTTTCCACCCTTGTTATGAGTGAAATACCTGACACTAGTCATACGAGACTCGACAGTGTGCAATGAACCTCCTCCTTCAGTCAGAGATACCTATTTTGGTATTGAGACTAATGAGCCTACTCTGGTACGGCCTGAACAACCAGGCAAGACTGCTGTATGTGACGATGATGTCTTGCTGAGTTTGTGGACTTAAAATGGTTCACATTGCCATATATCTCTCAATAATGACTACCACGCATTGCTGAAAAAAACATAGTTAAAGTTTACACGCCTTATTTGGTCGGTGATATCTTGAATTCGCGTCACACTGCTGATCTCGACGGTCTTCTTAATAAAGTGCATTTTGGTGGAACATTCGAATTTTGACAGACAACTTTCAGCTGGGCCAAGCTATATCCCAAGGGCATCTTTAAGGATAAAATAAGACCAACTGCATAGTTAAATATAATTTAAGGCGATGGTTGACGAAAGTGACGCGTGCATTAATGTATCAATTTAAAAAGGAAAAAACATCTCGTTCTCCCATTCCGTTCTCTTTTGCGACACCTTTTTGGTGATCAACTGCATGACTTTAATTGTGGTTTTTAGTGTGCACTTAGTCTTAGTATAACAAAGCAACTGGAAGATGCCGCAGAGGTCGTATGTCTTTCAAAGCAAATATAATTTACCATCATATATATTTTAAATTGAATTGACTATACTTCATAGATTCACTGCTACCAGATGATCTAGATCCTGCGAGACGATCTCTGATGGCAAACTTCTCATAATTCCTTTAAAGATACCGTTAGCCATGTATAAAATAAGAAAAGGCGGAACTCCTGATTTCATACTTTTTTAGATTATAGTAAACGTCAACATCTGAATTACAAAGCTTGATAATATATATATATATATATATATATATATATATATATATATATATATATATATATATATATATATATATATTTAATATATATATATATATATATATATATATATATATATATATATATATATATATATATATATATATATATATATATATTATATATATATATATATATATATATATATATATATTTATATATATATATATATATATATTAAAAAGAAAGGCTTGAAATTGCAACATCTGAATTACAAAGCTTGAAACAATATTTATTGCACTGATATTTCACGCATGGAATGGTTGGAATCCAATGCTCTGATATGATCTTATAATAAAAACTATGCTATTCAGTTTTTATGAGTTTATATATGTAGTGGAAATGGTTCTTTAGCAGTACACAGACAAATTGTAACGGCTGTATTGGTGTCTGTTTGCAGAAAGGATAGTAC
Organism: Chrysogorgia sp. JL179-B06; assembly: GCA_035772405.1. Lineage (NCBI taxonomy): Eukaryota > Metazoa > Cnidaria > Anthozoa > Scleralcyonacea > Chrysogorgiidae > Chrysogorgia > Chrysogorgia sp. JL179-B06. The sequence continues at coordinate 8,948 of JAYKKM010000422.1, forward strand.
TTGTAGATGACGAGTAGCTTGGAGAAGAAAATGAGTTAAAGAGCTGTGTGATATATATCAATATTTAATTTTTAACAATTAAGTAGATAATCAAGTGAATATACAGCAGAAAACGATCCATGTATATGTTATTTTAATACCCTGGAAATATGAACTGTAGCCAAATGTTTGCTAATTGAGTCTGCAGAAAATAATTCTTGATATTTGAACTGTCATCACTTGCAAAGTCCTTAGACTTTGGAAATAATACTTTAAATTTTCACTTAGTATTGAACTAAGTCGCAAGGTAGCTTTGTAATGTTGATAAATATATTTGGAGTGTAACTATACCAGTGTCACAAGAATATATTGTCTTCCGAACAAGAGACAGCGTTACGATTTGGATGCTAAGATACCATTAGAGAAAGCATCGTCTTTATTCCTGTTCAATTTGGTACACAGTAACATCGTCTTACTTTTTTGATTGTTTTGGAGTGACGACAGAGAAAGGCAAGCGAGTCAGTTACCACAACACACGCGCCATACTGGCTGAACAATAGACATATTTGAGATTAAAGTTTTATGAGATTTATACTCAATCACATCCTAAAATCCATACACGCCCAAAGAATACTCTAGAAGAGAGAAAAACATGAGAAAAACATGAGCTATTTACATTGATATTTTTTTTCTGGTGGTAATCATCATCTAAATAATTTTTAATTGCTTTTTCTATAATACTCCCGCTTGTCTCACTTTTTTAATAATTAAGTTAGTCATCTACGAGAAGTAATTTCCTCCCTAGCCTTGGGATGATTTATCAACTAATAAACAGGAAACATTTATATTTATAAAGTCTGGCAAATTAATGAGACGTTAACCCAATACGTGTAGATTTCACCAGTCTAGCTTTTAATGTATACCTTCCTGAAAAAACTATTTTTACTTTTTTGAAACGATTTTAATATTTTCAAAATTTCAATTTGGCAGAATTTCTACATTAGTAATAGTTTAACAGAGAGAAGATATAGTACATAACTTGGAATAATATTTTAAAAAGACTGACAGGGTCGATAATTTATGATCGTGTGTGTCTGCAGTAATTCAGATGGCTAGAGCGCTGGTAGGTTCGATTTTCAGTTGAGGTAGTCAGATAAATTTAAAAAATATATTCTACATTAGTAAAACTAGACGCATGGACTGTATTCCATCAATTTTATCTCTTCTACTTTATTCTACGAGACGACGGCTTCATCACAAATTTGACTCTTTATCTCGGTTACCCAGCAATTTTGAATTTCGCAGTCCTATAGATAGTATCCAGAAATGTCAATATTTTGTTTTAGTATATAGCCAAACTACAGGCTATTGGTCTTGATGTAGGTCATATATACTTAGGGTTGTAAGATCGTGTCTTTTTCTAAGTTCGATTTAATTGCCACCCACGTATGAGTTATGGTGCTGGTTACCGATTACTTACGAACTTCTCTTAGAATAAAAATATTACACATAGAAACGAAGACTGTTTATCTTTCTTGTATTGTTATGTATAACATTCCATTCTTATAGTCTGTCTGAAAGAAATGATCCTTTAAAACTATCTACAGGAAATGCCCATTAAAAGCTGATATGGAGCGTAGTTGGAAGACCCCACTGAATGACGGAAAACATCTGGCAATATATATCCATAGTAAACAACGAACCTTCCTACCAAATGATGTGTTCTCCAGTTCGGTTGAATTCCCATACAATTTCCAATCTTTTAAAAGAGATAATTCAGTTGAAGCGTCACTCTCTTCTTAAACTGTAAACATATCTGTTTCTTAGACACTCAACCCACCTCATGCCTCATCTATCATTGTCATTACCACAGACCTATCAAGAAGCTATTTTAGCTCCTCTATACCTTATAAAGATGTTGTAAACCACTAAAGCAGCTTCGAGTTATCGGCGTAGGTTGACAAAAAATCGCCTCATATGAAGGCTTATCACCATAAGCTCCTTTCCCAACCCTCTCATCTCCATGGTACTAAACACATATTGTAAATATTGCATGTCTGTTTAGGAAGCAATTTAAAGATTATTTATAATCTGTTACGCCCTGCCTCAATTCCTGTTCTCATACATTATGTCGGCCAAACATCATTCACTTGCAGTGGGCGTAAATCTAACAGTGGAGAAATAAAAGGAATGGAACTAACCGCGATTAGTATACATAATATACACGAATCATGTTTTGGATCAGTATTAATTCCATGCCTTGTATCTGCTTTGCAACTGTTTTAAATTCAAGTGAACTAGAAATTTATGAAGTAAAAAGTGCTTGCTCTCCAAAAAGTGCTAATTGCTACTCCTTTTCTCCATTCTAATCTTAAATATTTCGCAACATATATTGAAACACGAACATTTATTCTCTTTTCTCTATCACTGAGTTTTCCTCTCATTTTGAAGGTTACGGTTTGGGTTCTCGTGAGGGGTTTGGAAATTTTCAAGAGTTTTCTGAAACCTTGATACACCAATTACTTACAATTTTACTTTTGTCGTCGTCGTCGTGGGTTGAGCTGTCGAGTCGACAGAAAACTCACTTAATTCCCTACGAGAAAACAAATACTGATACATGGTAAGATTCTGCAGACTCACTATGTCAGAATTATCAAGCTGTAGCACTTATCGTTAGAGATCATCGCTCTGCCGTTCATGAAAGTCAATATACAGTTAAAGCGTTTCATTGTCGTTCAGACAGTGGTGTACACAAGGGGGGTGATGGTTTTAAGCCCCCCTCCCAGCAGTTGCAAAAGTTGCCCTACCTATACACATTCTATTCGTCTAGCAATGAATGTATCAATATGCAGCATCGTGCAATGTATTATAAATAAAAAAATAATTATATAGGGTGATAAGGTTTTAAATTCTATACAGTGTAATTCTTGTGTTCTTATTCCTATATATGATTTATGGTTTTAGCACGTATAGCGTGAACATTGTATGATTTCGGGTACCTTTCTTGACAATCCTGTCATCAATTAATCGCCACACTGACTCATGAGTGTGAACTCAGAATCCATGGCATTACTTCAAAATATAGTATGTTAAAATTCGTGGCCAGATTTATTTGGCGCTCTAGATCAACTTATACTTTACGATGATGAAGGGCATTAATTTCCTCGAAACGTTGGGCGTCCTAACACCTTTTAGGCCAAGTACACCAGACCTTTTGATTTTTATATCATATATTCGAACCCTAGTTACACTTGTACATAGAACCAAAGACAGTATCATTGCATATTTGAGTTTTCTACATGACTACACCACCCTCTTAACTAGATAAGTTAATTACCAACTAATAGACTGTGTAATTTGCATCGTCTTACTCCAATGAACCATATTACTGCGGTCTGTTTAACTCAATGAATGTCTTATTTCAAATCAGGTTTCCGTATATAACTCCCAGAAAAATACAAATACCCTCACAAAAAGACGCCATTTTCAGTTACTAATAATGGCTTTCTGGCGACAGTATTCTGGTGCTGCATACTCTCCTAGCCGACAGCTAGCCCGCCCCATGGCTGTGCCG
>JAYKKM010000422.1:17500-65000 GCA_035772405.1 Chrysogorgia sp. JL179-B06
TTTTCAGTTCAATCTTTTATCATACTATCTTATATATTTGCGTTTCTCTGTGGATTTCCAAGCGTTAATTGTAATATGTATTTGTTTATTAACAGGTTAACAGGTTAACACTTTACTTTTTTCTTATTGCTTAAGAAAACAAACAAAACAATCTAAATTGCGCCCCAGTAAACTGGAGAATATAATTTTGTAAGTCGAAACTTCTGTTTGCCACGATATTAGCTCATATATAAAAATTATAGACTCATTGAAAACCGCAAAACAAAAGTCATTTAAATAATTGGAGATAGCAACGAAGATCTGTAATTTTCAAAGTTTGTTGCCTATGAGACAACAAAGCGACGAAGCAGGTGAACTTACAGAGAAAGAACAGTGTACATTATAATCAATAAGTTCTTACCATCCGGCACACTGAAGAGATAAGCACTGTGTTTAATCGCTCTGCTGAAAACCTCTTTCAACTGATTTACATGCTTATAAGAAATTACTTATATGTGGCAACCGTTTTGTTTCATAATCAATCCATGCCCCCCCGTACTGTGAATGCAATGAAAATCCTACTATAGTACGAGCTGCTCCTCTCCATGACTCTATTAATACTTATGTCTATATATAAATATATTTCAATGCACACTTGGCCTTTTAATACTTTTACTAATAATTTAGCGCATTCCTAAATATATTTACCTAGGCTATAATCGATGCCGCGCAAAGCAAATAATTCAGTGGATGTAGAGAGGGTTCGTGTTGGCTTGGCATTTTTGTTGATTTTCTGATGTGCGAGCTGTGTTTTTGTAAAATTCTTCTCATATTATTGTTATGATTGAAAGAATATGACTTGGATAATGGCGTTTATATCAATGACAGTATACCCGTCGAGGTATTTCCTGAACGGAAGAAGGTGTGAAGGATCGCTTTTGCTTTTCCTGATAACAAAAAAGTAACCTTACTGCGTTCACTATTGTCCAACTAAAAGCTCTCACCGGGGTCATTTACTTTATCCCATTGCTCTCCAACTGAGCTTTCCCCCTCAACCATCGATCTGCTTTCTATACTCTTGTCTTGTTGACGCCAGCATCACAGTATATCCCTCTTACTCTTTTGAGGAAATCACACACATTTCAAAATGTGGATTTGTGTGTGGATTAGAGTAAATCGTTATTACAACTCATCCCCGAAAGGTGTTCTTCGAATCGTAGTTTTCAACGGTTTCAACAATGGAAGATTTAATATATAAAGGGGTATGAAATAGTGTTGAATGGGTAAACACCTTTTAATTAACGCTAATAGTCAGGCAAATAGACCCGGCGTGTCGATAAATGGGATTAATTAAAAACCGGCAAGCCGTCATTGATGACTAGCGATTAGCCTTACGCATAAAGTCAAGACAGACTGGGATTTTTAGTGGGATCTGAAACGCTAAAGGCAAGAAAAGTATTCCTGAACAATAACTCGTTAAACCAAATTCATTGGTTATTCCAAATCTTGTCAAAATGAAATTCGCAAGACCTCGTTCGGTAATCAGTGTTCTAGACTAAATAAAAAACGCTGTTCAACTGGGCAAAAAACATCTTAGATGATTCATGATAGATATATCGATAGTTAGTCTCACTATGCGATGTTAGCTTGTGTAATGGAAGAAGGGATTCATCATTTTGTTTGGGTTCAATCTTTGGTAAATCATTGTCGTAAAATTGAAGGAGCGGGACCTGTAATAATAGCTTGTCCGCCCTAATATGAATGATTATAATTATCCTTGTTTCAGAGTGATCAAAATGCAAAATGTATATCATATCTTCTCGTTGATCTAGGTAATGCGACATCAGAATAAGCCGAAAGTTAAGCCGTTTTGAAAGTTTAGAGATTAGCAGTTTCTTGATAGTATTTGTGCGCACACCGCGCGTGCAGACATCAGTTAGAGTAACGCCGTGTGATTTAGAGCAATTCAAAAATACTTACCTTCATTCATTATTGTACAATAAAGCATATTAATATTAAAAGGAGGAATTAGACAAATTAATCGCTGTTTGTGGGATTCCTTTATGAGAAAATAACTCTGAAAAACCGCACTCAATGAACTTGAAGTCTTGGTGGTTTCATTCAGAATCCCTTCCCGCCTATATTACTAATCTTTTAAATAATGGAAACGCCGCTCTATGTGTCTCGCAGTCTCCAGAGAAAAGATTATCCAACGAGTGAAATGTAAGACTAATTTAATACTGTAAGTTTTAAAAATATCGTGTTGAATATCTGAATATCTTTGTACGATTTCTGGTTATATGATCGCCTCTGTATTTCAACAGCAGTAGAATTGTATATTATCAATTTTCCATTTTCACGCATTATCATAAAAAAACTAGGAAAGATTTCCTTGCTCTAAGACTTTCAAGCTTTCAATCTAGCCGCTTATACAATCTAATTTATTAAATTCATGGGATTTGAACTCAGCATATGCTGGCAATATGGTGGTATATAACATTGCCGAAAAAGTTGAACCAGAAGGTTAAATACACACAGGCTGAATTATATACCCTCCAAGAATTACTTAATTTGTTTGTCGTATCAAAGATACTGTCCTCATCATCATCAAGGAAAATAATATGTGTTGTGTTTTAACCGATTTTGACTCCGTAACTAACTACATATGCGCACAGCAACACAATATATATCTATATAGTGTCCACTGCGGACATTGCTAAGTAACGCTTCGGTGCTCAATTGCGATTTCATGACAGCTGACAGTTACTTCATGAGCCGTTGCTCTGTTGAAGAAATGTTACGATTACATTGAAATATCTCCTGTTTTCTCTGAAATAGTCTTAGACTGTTCTTCCAGCCAAAATATAGAGATAATGCTTTTGTTCGCAACTGACTACTTCTGCAGTTATGCTGTCAGTATCGCAAGGTATTAAATTACCCGTGTGAGTTATAGTTGCACTACAGACGGCGTAAATTTGTAGCATGTAGTCAAAGAAACTCTGTACTCTGCACTGTAGTTTATCAAAAGAAAAGCAATGTTACACCATAACCTATAGTGTTTAATGTTATTACTTATAAACGCGTAGCAAGCACAGACTGTGATGTGAAATATTGAAATTCTGAATGCGCTGTAGCTGATTAATGGAATAAGTGGGAATTTTTCTAAAAATCAAAGCCACCCTTAATGCCAATCTTAGATTATAACTACACTGATGGTTTGATAACTGGAGTATAAACTAGAAATTGCTGCTGAACCACTCATGTTTGCAGGATTCTAACTATTTGTATATCAGACCATGACGCTGTTGTACCTGTTTCCAAGTCCATGCGCCTTTCTTATATATACTAACTGTCACTCACAAAGTACAAGCTTCCAACTTACCGTAAAGACTAGATTTTCCACTGGCTCCGATTAACGAACTTCGAAACTGCTGCTCTTCGCGGTTTGGTTCGGTTTTCTTTTATGAAAGTGATGATAATCTTGAGTTGTTTATCTCCCTTGAAGGTACGGCGTGTGGCTGTGTTTGAGTATAAAGACATAGAGTGTTTGCGATCGAGTTTTGCTCCACCGTGTGTGATGCTGCGATCGATAGGGGTTTGTGCAATGACAAGCGTAAAACAAACACCGCTTAATTGGAGAGGAAATAGAAAAGTACAGTGCCAGACAAAATATTAGCCTATCCGAATGGAGCAGTAGGGTTGCCACAAGACCTTATTAAGTGTCCTTCGTATTTGCATGTAATTGCCAGGACTAATAAACTCACCACTGTGCGAAAGATGACGTTTCTCGGCGTTCAATGTGACAACATATTGTCCTCTTTGTTGTGTGTATCATTGTCTTGCGATGCACACATAATACAAAAGACAATATAGCGAGACGGGTGTACTATTGAAATATTGACATGAAATTTGTTAAACTGACCCTTAGAAACCACCTCCTTCTCTGCGCACTGTGTGATATAGGACTTTTAAACTTGCGCAGGGACACGTTTAACGCATATCATGGCAACAGAAATATATAAAGATCTTGTATTTAACCCTCTTTCCCCTTCCCGGTCCCCCCTCGTAAATATCAGGAAGGTTTTAAGATGTATGATTTCGGTCTTCGTCGTGAGCCGGATATATAATTCAAGGTTGTATATACATTTTCAAACTGAATATCCAATAGACAAAACTGATTAGTTCGTTTAGTTGCATTCAACTAATTTCTTTAATTCTTTCTCGAATATTTGCGCGTGAATTTATATATGATTTCACAAGTTCAGTGCAGTCTTAGTCCTGAGGCGAATACTTTAATTCTGCAAGGTTGTGTACATTTTCAAACTGAAAATCCAATAGACAAAACTGATTAGTTCGTTGAGTTTCATTGCATGATTTAATTTCAATAATTCTTTCACATGTTCGCGTGAAGATAATTTATATTCATTTTGTATATAACACTGGTGTTTATTGCGTCCAAACGTTCGGGACCGTTAAAACCAAACTAACATAACAATGAAATTATTTACTGAAACTGAAAAAAATCACCTTATTTATGAGGTTTATTGGCTCTCAGGAAGCCATATTAGTAAAATTCCTATTCATTAACGTTGAACACTTTTTGGTCGACAAGAATCTAATTTAGCAGGAACAACAGGAAAAGAGTATTTTTGATATGTTTTCCAATATGAACGCGTTGCGACTGGTTTTTTCGTTCAAAACATATCACTATAAGCTGCACCGCATGTGCTTGTCACTACTTGACTACTTAAGACAATATCAAGTAGTAGCTGATGATTTCTTCTGTACACCTAAGTATATATAATAGATGTATCGATATCTCGTACAGTGCATAATGTTCATCCTTTTTTTACTCAAAATCTATCTGTTCTCTTTCTTTGAGTTTCATTGATTAGTTCTTCATATAGTTTTGTTTTGATTAAGACGATACTTGATGTGGGTTGTTTTGCCATTGGTCCCCCCAATCAGGAGTGGTTATATTTGGCTACTGCCTGCGCCTTTGTTGTAGAGTCAGTGTTTGTAATGCATACAGCTGTGTTCGGTTGGGGTTCTATACCTTAGTGCTGAGTCTTAAATAGAGGAGGCGGTTGAACATGATCGAGAGGTTACACAACATTTCATTTGAATAGAAGGTTTCTGAACACAACCATGGCTACAGATCTGTTGTCAAGCTGGGCTTTTGTGTCTCATTGAAGTCTTCACTGTTAGGAAAGATCAATTGGAAAATATATCAAACTGTGATCTGTTTTCACATCACTATGCAGAAACATAGCATGGGACTCTTTACAATTCTTCATAAACAAAAGTAACGCAAAGGATCATCAATACCTATATATAAGACTTGAGTAAGTGTTCTAAGAGGATACTTCATAAAGTCAGTCCATCTTGACCTTAAGACTTATGTCTTAATTATTATACTGATTTTACATGCAACATTACACGTGGCGCATGGTATAAATTATATTTTTAATTTTGTTTATACGACCGTCGTGGCATGATAAGCTGTTATGAAATGATTGATATTCATAGCCATTACTTTGACTTGTTCTAGAAATTCATGAAACAGCCGTTTAATCAAAATGACCTCTGAAATTTTAATTAGACAAACATTGCCGGATTTGTGCGTTGGGTAATAACTAGTATTATCTGCAGTGTAACAAGATTTGTATGGCTGTGAAGTGTGTTTAAAGTCATAGAAAGACGTGGGAAGATTTTAAGTCAGCAAGTTAATCTGAGGGCCTCAATAATGTTGATTTGTTTAATTCTTTCAACGAGATTATATAAATGGTGGCGTACGTGCGCTGCAACCTTAATATGGCATGTTTTAATTATTGCAAGAAATATACAGTACACTTATTCATAGAAAATTAGAGAGACTGCTTCTATTCAAATGCCGTGAAGACTAATTCATCTTAGATAATCAAGGTGTTATAAAAACATGAAATAACACATCGACGATTGAGGAGGCTTAGAGATGATATTACCTGTTAAGTTCCAATTATTAAGAAATATTTAACTGTATGAGTCATTATTATTACATATACTCAAACGAAGGTTGTGTGGATTTGCACAAGAAATGTTATATATATATATATATATGTGTTTTTAGCAAGATGGAGTATATTCCACATCCCATCTTCCAGATTGTGATGCTACCTTATTAGATGTGCTGAGTCATCAGCTTTACCACGCGGACGAGCCCTTGCAACCAGAGCGAAACAGCTGTTCGTAGTTGCTGTTTGATTTAGATACTGCTCTTGCATAGTTGTCATTTTGCTTAAGTTAAAACTGTTGTACAGTACTGAAGTAGACACAAAAGTCACACTTGATGCAATTATATATAATTTATGTTTACTAAATCAAGAGAAATATATATTTCCTTACAAACAGCAAAAAGTAATTTGCGCGCAGAAGTCACATGCACATCAGGATTAATGTAAGACAATTAAAGGAGATGTTTTTTCCTCTTAAATAGGATGATAAAGAACTGTTGTGGTGACCCTGCTTCTTCTATGTATTTATAAGAGGCGAAGTTAAATAAATAAAGAAAGAAAGAAGGAGTAAAGGCCTCTCTCTTTTTCTCTCTCTTTGTTGATCATTTACCTTCATCGATATTCATTCTCTAACTCACAAATCCTGGGATGCTATACCGGAATTCACATCTCATTTGAAATCTCCAACAACAAATGTATTTACTAATTAGTAAAAATAAAAACTTTTTAAAAAATAAAATGAAGAGGCAGATATCTGCCCTGACACGTCAACATGTTTATGAAAGAACTTATGTTATACATGTAATGAGAAACATGTGTATAATAATATCATACTTATACTAAATGCCATTTGTGGTTTTCTGATATTATGTTGGACAAATGATAAACTGTGGCTAATATCATATAGTGAAAACGAAAGATCTTATGTAGACTGAAAAAGCCTAAACAAATGATATTTTTCAAGATGATCAGATTGCAACACATGAGAAGTAGATATATATATATATATATAAATTGTAGATAAATCAAAGACAAGACATCACTTTGCTGTTACTCCGAGTTTCACGCTTACGCGATCGTCAGACAGACATTAAAGTCTGTCTGACGATCGCGTAAGCGTGAAACTCGGAGTAACAGCAAAGTGATGTCTTGTCTTTGATTTATCTATAATTTATTACGCTCTGCAAATTAATGCATTGAGCACGTATATATATATATATATATATATATATATATATATATATATATATATATATATATATATATATATATATATATATATATATATATATATATATATATATATATATATATATATATATATATATATAATATATATATATATATATATATATATATATATATATATATATATATATATATATATATATATATATATATATATATATATATATATATATATATATATATATATATATATATATATATATATATATATATATATATATATATATATATATATATATATATATATATATAAGTAGAGTGCTGCGTAGACAGTGTTTTGAATATAGCAAAGTGAAAAGGTGGTAAACTGCCAAGAATTTAGTGACGAGATACTGAATTCTTGGCAGTTTACCACCTTTTCACTTTGCTATATATATATATAAGCTGTGTGTTGCTATTCAAGATTTCATTATTATGTTGTGCATATAGGTCTGTTTAATTTATGTCTATAATATCACGATAAATATGTTCTTGTTTGTTAATATATTGTCTTCATAGTATTAATAATTGATACACAATAGTCAGATCTTGTGGTAAGAGTGAAAAGTATATATTTGTATATAGTAATAAGTGTTTTCTGTTTATCTGTTTATATATAACCATGCAACCAAAACTATTATGACATTTAGTTTCTGTGAAACTACAAAACAAACCAACGACAAGTTTGACGAGTACAAATTATTTTCTAGCACACAATGTTACGTCGAAGTAGAAACCTATTTATATAGCTATATACTTTGTACAAACATTTACAAAGTACCACATGAATCAAAGAGTACAATATGATGTTTATCCATACAACGTTGGAATCTATATTGTAAAAATACTGTAGTAAATACAGTAGTAAATACAGTAATATAAGCGTAACATTATGGCAGATTTACATATAGCCATACACTTTTCATTAAAAACTACATAATTAGACACCTTGAGAAGTAGCATGTTATAATTTGTCCTAGGTCTTGCCTCCAAACGATTACACTAATACAAAACAACTTGCGTTCATCAATTTAAAGCTGTTGTTTATTATGATTAAAATATTGAATAACTCATTGATAGTTTTGGTTATAAATTTTGTTATGTAAATCAAGTTCACCCATTTCTTTAGTCTATAATTGTTAGAGATTTACATGTGGTTGCATTGATAGCAATGTATTTAATGCACCAAAGCGAAATACCCAAATAATGTTTGCCTTGTGTGCAAGAAGAGGAATAAAACACAGGAGATATAAGTTTGCAAAATATACCTCGCTATTTATCTCCACAATATCCACAATTTATATTGTACTATTAACCTAAGAGGTTGTGAAAACAGAAAAATAGAAACATATCTACCAACATTTGGACTTGAATTGATTTTACAATATCTCTAAATTTTATATTAAAGATTTAGTGGGTGATACAGATTCCAATGTTGGACAGTTTCTTCGCCATAGTGACCGTTCATTTCTAAGTTAACGGATTATTATAGTCTATGATGTTTAAAGTTATGGGGAAAATTTATGTATGGAATGCTGTACGAAACAATTTAGCTCAGTCAAACATAATATTGTCAATGAATAAAGACCCATTACTAATATGATCATTGAGGATATACTTTCTCCAATGTTGAAGCAACGTAATATCCTGATATGATGTATGGATTATACGACCATTATCTGATATTAAAATGAAAGTGTGCATAAACTTTTCTGTTTGTATAAACAGCTTAGGACAATATAACTTCAGCTGCTGGTACATGTGCTTCCGTTATGAACAATGCCACGCGATGACTGAATGAAAAAGTCTCAAAATTATTAATTCCCTGAAATTCAACCAATACGAAAACGAGTAAAATGACACGTGTTAGTTATAATATAGTTAATAAAAACAACTTTAAGATCTAGTAAGGCGATATGAATGTTTCTTTTTATGTTTCCTTGAGTCTCCTAGAATCTAAACACTGTACATTCTCATACTAAGGATATTTTCGGAGGTATATACGAACAATAAATTTAAAAAAAGTTACGTCGTAGTACTGAATTCTTGATATTTTGGGTTTGACTTTAAAGACTCGTGAGCCAGTTTATATCGAATGAGATAACCAAGTATACTAAGCTAGTTCAATCTGTTTGTATAATATTAGTAATTTCGTAAGAATATCTACATAGGATCATATACTAAATTGTTTGCTACTCAAGCGTTAACACAAACACAGAAAAATATTCCTGAGCCCCAGACTGGAATCGAACCCCGTCTAGGGTTCAGAGATATTTTACCTTAAAACCTGAGTAACAAACACTATTTACTCTATTGAAAACCAAACTGCAAGTCATATTTAACATTTATCTACATAGGAGTGTGTTTTGGGGTACTATTGTAAGCGAATATTGCTCTTTTTAAGATCCAATGCCATTTAGTTGGTCTGACATGTGTTATTGACCTTATCAATAAAATTTCTCACTCGGGAGAGTGTTCAAAATGATTTGCATTTATAGTTAAAAACTCGGTATCCTTCCCAACAAGATATGTATGCTCTGTGGTAACCTTTTACGGAGTCTATTGATTAATGTTTATGGAAACATGCTGTATCCTATAGAGAACATAATTTATTTTTGATCAAGGTGTTAAATATCAAATATTCTGGTTCGATGATCGACAAGTAAGTAGAACACTCGTGGTGAAAGAGGCCGCCATTTTCTTTTGATCTTTAATAAGGACAGTCATTTACATTCTCAAGTTTCAACATCATTGTCTTGGCCGTTTCACTGATAATGGCACGCTATTTCAAAATGGAACTGAATCAGTGACAATGTTAACTATGTATATATCACAATATGTGTTAATATATACACTGCTGTAGTGAATGTGGGAGAGCTTGGAGTAGACAGACGATACATGGACGATCGTCAAGCTCGTATCCTCAGAAAAATAATTCTGAGTTCCGGTGAGTTCCGGACAGGAATCGAACCTGTAACCTTCCGGCAATCAGAAGGTTATAGGTTCGATTCCTGTCCGGAACTCAGAATCATTTTTCTGAGGATACGAGCTTGACGATCGTCCACGTATCGTCTGTCGGTATATCACCACATGCTAGTGATGTCGTTTTAATACAATTACTTGGCTGTTCAAAGTTGAGATAAGATATAATTATGCAGGCAATTGTCAGATAAAAACTTGCTTTTCACAACTGGACAAACATGCTGACCTTTCTTGAATTAATTTTTCAATAAACACGCGCATCAAAGTCCATGGAGAGGTTGGGGTGGAAAAACTGAAATGTATAAGTAGATCTCTAATTCCAACTTCAATTTGGATTCATTGTTCGTTGTACATCGATTTTTTCCCCAACAAACAAATGTAACCTCAAGTGTTTAATAAGACGATGATGCCGCTGATTAAAAAGCTGGTTGACAGGTTAACAGTTATAGTTGTAATCAGTCATGGTTACCACGTAATATTTTTATAAAATTAATATATAAAAAATGAAATAAATGTTGTAATCTGTTTGGCTAATGAGTAATGATCGGCATTAAATACTCCTTGCGCGATCATTTTATTTCACTTTGATTTCACTATTCTTTTGACTAAAAAACTAATTGTAACCCATGTTATAGGTTTACGTGAAAATACAGATTTATTTATTCATTTAATATATATTTTTTATATATATATATTTTTTGTCGATTTTATTAGCTATTAATGTAAATACAAAAAATACCCAAACGGAAAGAGCGCGAACGGGACTCGAGGACCCAGGCGCCTTCCCGTTGAAATTAAAAATACATAAGTCATAGATCAACTGCTTGATATATAGTATATTATACAATAACAAGTGTAAAAGGACAAAAAATTAAAAATGCGACAGGCGGAAGAAACAGGACTGAGTATCGCAATTGAAATCAAACCTCCTAAGATCAACTTTTTTGAATTGTAATTTATATTCAAGTCCATATCCTGTTTCTTTGATATATCACAGTTAATGAAAATATCATGAGTCCTCTTTTTACTGTGAGATATAACCCCGTTCACTAAGATGTTATCTCTCATGTGTTAACGAGCCGAAAGGATAGAGCTCAATGAAATTAAGTGTTTTTTTTTAATAAATACATTTACTTAGCCACGCAAATATTAATAGAAACAGCACGACAGTGGAGAACATAAGTCGGAAAAAACTGTCGAGAAAAAAGTATTTTAAAGCTACATATAGTGTCTGGGAAGAAGTCAAACCAAAAATGATTCCGTAACAATATTCGTTCCAGAAGTTCTATCATAAGAGGTTCCTTAAAATTTATATTGATCTATTTCAGTTGTCTTTCCGCAAATGAATAAATTATACTCGTAATAATTGTTTTAAAACAGCTGCATCACCTTGTAAAAATCTCCTTTGATTAGCTAGAGAAAATATATCCATTATTATTATTCATTCAGCGCGGGTAATTCAGTATGCTGGTGTGGAGCTTCACAGCTTCATTAATGTTTTCAAAAAGACACAAGGGTTTCTTTTATTTACAAACAAAGCTTTTACTGGTTTAATCAATTTATTTATTTATTTTTTATTTATTTAAAAACTTCCACCAAGCACACGTTTACATATTACATATACTAAACAACATAAAAATGACAACAATATATAACTAGTACATAATACGCTAGGTGAGGGGCAAGCGAACGAACTCAAGGTCCCAACTAGACAGACCCCAGATACATAGACTATGAATATACAAATAAATTAATATTTAAGATACAGTTAACAACAGTACATGCGATCTATTGATCTGCACTTTGAACATATTGACTTCCATGTTCTGACTCTCTCAGATTCGAAATAAATATCCAACTTGTTCAAGTAAAATTTATACAGATTCACTTAAAATGATTGGAACTAAGAGGGCATTGATTAACATAGATTAACAGTGCATTTAAAAAAACATAAATCACTTGTGTTCTTAAACGGTTACTGGTTGGTTCTCAGCTGGGGGTATATTCGGATATGACATACATCTGAATTGAGCTCCTTGAACATAAGAACATTTAATTACATATCTGTTTCTCAAAAGACATTTTTAATATGTAAACACAAAATATATTAACACTGATAAAGACGGAAGGACCAAACACAGATTTCTTTAATAATAATATTTTTATTTCCTTGTTTAAATTTAGAAACAAGTTTAAGAAGTTAAAGTGCTGTGTGTCTTATTTTAAAGTTAATTAACCTTTTTAGATTGGTTTATTCCTGTCCAATTTCGATATTTTCTTTTACTTTACTTCTTACACCTTAGCTTAGCTTAGTTTACCTTACCTTGCCTTACCTTACCTTACCTTACCTTACCTTACCTTACCTTACCTTACCTTACCTTACCTTACCTTACCTTACCTTACCTTGCCTTGCCTTGCCTTGCCTTGCCTTACCTTGCCTTACCTTAGCTACCTTACCTTGCCTTACCTTACCTTACCTTACCTTACCTTATACCTTACCTTACCTTACCTTACCTTACCTTACCTTACCTTACCTTACCTTACCTTACCTTACCTTACCTTACCTTACCTTACCTTAGTACCTTACCTTACCTTACCTTACCTTACCTTACCTTACCTTACCTTACCTTACCTTACCTTACCTTACCTTACCTTACCTTACCTTACCTTACCTTACCTTACCTTACCTTGCCTTGCCTTGCCTTGCCTTGCCTTGCCTTGCCTTGCCTTGCCTTAGCTACCTTACCTTAGCTACCTTACCTTAGCTACCTTACCTTACCTTACCTTACCTTACCTTACCTTACCTTACCTTACCTTACCTTACCTTACCTTACCTTACCTTACCTTACCTTACCTTATACTACTTACCTTATACTTACCTTACCTTACCTTACCTTACCTTACCTTACCTTACCTTACCTTACCTTACCTTACCTTGCCTTGCCTTGCCTTGCCTTGCCTTGCCTTAGTACCTTACCTTACCTTACCTTACCTTATACTACTTACCTTATACTTACCTTACCTTACCTTACCTTACCTTACCTTACCTTACCTTACCTTACCTTACCTTACCTTACCTTACCTTACCTTACCTCTTACCTTACCTTACGCCAAAAGCAAACATCTTATGAGTTCTACCTAAGAGATATATTCACTTATACTTTAGATCGAGATTATCATCTTTATTCTATAACACTTGATATGAAGCACTCTTCATGCACTTTGATACGTGAAAGGAGTGTCGTTTAATACGATACTAGATTTATATATTGATCAAAATATCCAGAGGTGACTAAAAGATAAAGATTACACGTGTCTCTTAGATACTTGACAACAAGCTCAAAAGAAAGAAAGCCTTGCTTTCAATTGACCGTCTATACCATCCATACTTTTTATATATCAACGTTTTTCTCCAATAGACTATCAAGGTTCCTTCTTATTTGTTATCATTGTTATACCTATGCAGTAGTATGAATTTATTTCGTGCTTTTAATGTCAAAATATTTAAGCTTCTCTGAAACTACACGTATTGGTTACCATGGCACGATATTACTTGGTCTCTGTTAGGATATCACAATTCGTGGGTGGCAATCAATAGCTAGGTATAACTAACACACTTACCCAGAGCCGTACGTAGAAAATTGTACAGGGGGGTGTATAAGCTCACTTCAACCGACTGACGCACGTGCTTGTACCGACTACATCCTATCGATCGAAGCTTGTCAAAATATTGTCTTTCCGTTGGGTGCCTACTAAAATGACCCTGGTCAGTTGGTGAAATGGTTAATTAGTCCTACGTTAATTAATAATGCACTCTCAATACGGAATGAAAACATGATGACATTTTAATAAATTTATGTCTTTGGTGTTCTCTCGTTGATTACATTTACATATAACAAAACATTTAACATCGACATTTGTGAGATTTGTGAGTCTTAAATTTGGTAGATTGAAAGTGCTAAAAGTTAATGATTCTACTTGTCCGTGTTAAATCGAACACGAATAACTTCTGCTGACTAAAATATAACTTCTGCCGATTGAAACTCGTAAAACGATTTTTGGGGGTCGCACCCCCCCGCACACACCCCCCGTAGCTCCGGGCCTGCACTTACGAAACGCATGTCCTTTTGACATATAGAAGCGATCAGCTTCTTACATAAAATTGTTAAGTAAGTTCCTTGGTTGTACTACGTGATAAATAATTTTAATATAATCATCAATAATAGAAGTCCAATGTTAATTCTAAATGTAATCTGATTGGTTGTTACAATTTTTGAATTATTTGCCCAATCCCTTTCAAAAAATGTCGTAAGTTACTTTGTTGGACTATGTACTTAATTATAGTTTTGAATGAATCATGATTCTTTGTTATATTGCCAACGCCTTTTTGGATCGTCATGGAAACTTTTTCAAATCTGAGGTTCAATAAGCCAGTTCGTAATGTCGACTGTGCATCAAAATGACGTGTTCTGCGTCGGGATAAAACTTATTTCAATTCATAACATCAAACTAAAACCACAATAGACATTTGCATTTCTATTTACACTTGCAAATTCGTTATACTGAATTCCCCAGTCTGATATTTATCCAATTGTTATCATGAAGTTATTTTTAAATAAAAACAAGATGCCCGCTAGGCGTTAACTCGGGCTACTTTAGCCTGCACAGAGAACTATGATGCAATAAGGTATATTTGTTGAGTCAGCTGTTATCGCGACGTACAGCCTCATGAGTACTACAGTTCGTTGAATATCCTAACCCCTAAAAGTTCAAACTGAAACCCCAAACTACAACCCTAACGCTAAGAAAAACTAACTAACCATGTTCAATGGCGACTTCATGATCCATGCATTATGTTGCTGATCAGGGACAAGCACTATTACAGGCCTCAGTTTGGTAAAGATGGCGTTGGTAATAGAATTGATCACGAGGATTTATTTGGCTGTTACCATGACAAAGCAGACCAGGGTTTTGGTGCGTAGTATTAAGAAAATATGACCACGGCTTTTCAACATCTCTATAGTAAAAAAAAAGATGGCAGTAACAATTTTAATATTTTTTCTTTTTAAAAATAAAATGAATCTGTAATCTCTCGATGCATCACAATATACGAAAGAAATGTGATATTGTCAGTGATGACGTGACTTTATGATGTGTACAAAATGCGAATTGATGTTATTGTTATAAAATGCTACAATCTGATTGGTTAAGTTACTATTTAATGATCGTTGGTAAATTGCGCGAGCAGCCGCCTAAAAAATAAACTCCGGTACGAGCTTACGAGGGTTCTAACATTTAGAAGTCTCATCGTCAGAGAGTGTTTTCACTTTCTGTATAATTGTAAAGTGAAATAAGTCTCTGTAAAGTGACACTCTCTGTTAGATCGCTTAGATCTCATTTACATAATTTTGGCATATTACTAACATATAGTATTTGTATTCGTATTTTAACACTACCTACACTTCTAACCCCCCCCTCTTTTAACAGATTTTAGTAATTCTTACTGAATTAGACACTTCACCCCCTCGACCTACAAGTCTAGAAATTTCCAGCTCATCGAATTATAGCCGAAAAGGCTAAACCTTTCGGAACCAATCATTATTTATGGCCAGGGTGGGGGCCGAAGAGAAAATGGTTGGGTAGCTGAAAATTCTAAGACCTGAATGGTTGGGTAAAAAAATAATGACTTCTCTGAAGGGTTGGCTAGCAAAACATTTTCATGACTATATTTACATAACAAAATTATCATCTCCACTGAGTTCTTAGTCATCATTGCACATTTTTTGTTGTTGTATTCCTCTCGTAGTAAAACGTATATCGACAATATGCTGGGAATTGGGCTTTATCTAACTTTTTTCTTTTTGGGTTGGGTAAAAGATTTTCTTTATCCACAAATGGTTGGGTCGGTAAATTTCTGATCTTAATTTGGTTGGGTAAATTATTTTTCCAGGACCAAATCTATTTCTCTTTGGGCCCCAACGCCGAACATAAATAATGACCGATCCTTTAGACTAACCTTTTCCTCTCCCTTGTCACTCTAATTCGCTGTCTTTTATTTTTAAACCAGTTGCTAACTTGCGTTACAGACAAGTCGGTTTTCTCGGCCAGTTTATGTTTCTCTTGAAGAGAAGGGTAAGGTTTTTCATCGTATGCTTTGTTTAATATGATTCTACAGCTTTCTTTAAAGCAATAGCTTTTCACTTCTCCATCTGAGATGCTTCTTGGGGCTGGGAATTTTTTCCGTATTCTATATTTGGCAACTGCATCCAATGGTTTCCCCCGGGATACTTCGGCGTTGATGTACTTAGCTTTGTACCAAAGACTTTGCAATTTCTCGTGATATTTTCTCGAGAACTTTCTCCCGGTAATAATGCCATATAATTCATGTAAACTACATTTATGAAACGCGACAACAGCACGAGAAACTGCAATTGCTTCACAACTGCAGATTTCATCCATTGATGTTGGCAAAGACCATAAGAACCTATCCAATCGTTCAATCTGACCGTTAGCTTCGAGGAACTCACAAAACCGAGCAATATCACTGACAGAAAATGGCAGAGGAAACATCTCTTTTTGAAACTATATTATTATTTTCTTAAGATGTTTTTCGTATACCTCGTGCAGTAAATGAATAATTGTTCATATTTGTTGATATATTTATATATCTCTCAATATCATAGCTATACTACTTTTGTAAATATACTTGTGCCTACATATCTATAAATCTATAACTTCAAATTGTTTTTTAATGACCGACTTCAGATGTCCAAACACGCGATATAATCAGCTGGCATATTTCATTTCATTTCTTTCTCTCACATATATTAGCTCGATTTTTCAACCCATAAATCGCCCGCCAAACGTTCCTTATTCATACAATAGAGCAGCTGAAGAAGCAGCCAGTATAAAGATGTTTTCATTGAGCAATTGTGCGGTTTAAGCTGTATAGTTTAATTACAAGCCGCATTCTTTAGTTTAATAAAAGTGTAACGATCTTATTCGTCGACGTGGGCGTTGCTATTTTCTTTATTTTAATTATTTCTTACTTAAAGCCTAGATATCTAGCATAAAATAACTAACATATATAACTAATAAGTATACAGTCAATGAGTTCACTTTTAAAACGTTCTAAGCAATAAAGGATATGTTCTGATTTTCCTTGCGGCCTCTGTTATACTTCACACGATTGCAATATCCACGGTACTACTTTCAGGTTAGTATAGGTTTCCATAATAAGGTGAGGATCTCGCAGACCTTTGATACGGCAGGACTTCAAATGGAAGATTCTGATGGCTAGAAGAACACGCAACTACATCACTCCGGGCTAGCCAACGAAGACCTTCACATGCCCTGTACAATTCTGAAATCTTCTTCTAATACGCACCTCTGTCCAACGATCTCTTCTTTATCCTGTCTGTTCTGGTCACCTCTCCGACCAACGTTTTTTCTCTCTCGAAGCCACACGAGCCGCGCCTTTTATGCATGCGTAGTCGTTTACTAATATACATTCTTAATAGTGCCCTAGGGGTTACAAAAGGATACGAAAATATTAAATCACAGAGCCGTTTGAGGGCAACTCAAGCAAACAATATATATATATATAACTAGTGATATAAAAGTGTTGTTCTGTGTTGTAGGCAGTGTAGAAATACAAATCAAATACTCTAAAAGGTTGGTGTACTGCCAAAATTTGGATCTGAAATTTCAATGAGAAGTGTTTCAATGAGATTTCAAATCTGAATGAGAAGTGTTACGGCATCCCATGGAAATCGATCTGCACAAAGTGTAACACTGCCCGAGGATTGACTGGACATCCCCACTGCCATAATTAGCTATTCGATTAGATAATCCTATTTCCCTCCTTTTAGTTCATAATCCTTTTCCCTACTCGTCTGGGCCTGCAGTAATTGGCGGTAATCTGTTGCGGTATCCCTGCCACATGCACTCCTTTCTCTTTGTTATTCTTTTGTATCACTAAGACACTGTTTGTTTTGAAATGTGTACTTCTTTGTTATTCTATGTACTAAGTTACTTGTACATGTGGCAAATAAATAAATAATAGTGTGTAGGAGCAACCTCGTTCCCAGGGCATTTTGCCTCCACGGTGGAAGGTCGGCGAAAATGGCCCTGGGATCGGCTATGATAATTTTTGTTGTCATTGTTCCATTGCCTTTGTCTACTTTGTTGACCTGAATAATTGAGAAATATTCAATGCTCTTCAGAGTTGTTCATGTCGGCATTCGTTGGCATAAAAGCAGCTAACAAGCTTAATAATCCACCATACATCCATGGTTATCTCTTACAAAAGGTATGAAGAAACATATATCCGATTTAGCGAAAGCTATCGCTTCTAATTTGCTGTAAAATTTTCAGACAGTAAAGACAGCATTCAGATTTAGATAAATAAATTACACTCGCGGCTGAATTCATTGAGTTTTATGACAAGCCAATCGCATTATAGAATGGACCAGCCGATCCCAGGGCCATTTTCGCCGACCTTCTGCCGTGGAGGCAAAATGCCCTACGAGGTTGGTAAGGCCATCATCGTCAGAGAGTGAAATGAAAGATCTTCACTCAAAACATTAGATCTCCTACACTGCACTATTTCTTTAGTACACCAACCTTTTAGACTATTGAAATATGATAACTAACTTTCAGATCAACAGACCGCAAGCGATCACTACACGGCTTTCGATCCCAGAGTAGTTACCAACCCAACCTCGTTCCCAGGGCATTTTGCCTCCACAGCAGAAGGTCGGCGAAAATGGCCCTGGGATCGGCTGGTCCATTCTATAATCCGATTGGCTTGTCATAAAACTCAATTAATTCAGCCGAGTGTAATTTATTCATCTAAATCTGAATGCTGTCTTCAAATTTTACAGCAAATTAGAAGTGATAGCTTTCGCTAAATTAGATATATGCTTCTTCATACCTTTTGTAAGAGATAACCATGGATGTATTGTGGATTATTATGCTTGTTAGCTGCTTTTATACCGACGAATGCTGACATGAACAACTCTGAAGAGAATTGAATATTTCTCAATTATTCAGGTCAACAAAGTAGACAAAGGAAATGGAACAAAGACCACAAAAATTATCATATCTAAACACCCAGTGTGACCAGCCGATCCCAGGGCCATTTTCGCAGACCTTCCACCGTGGATCAAAATTAGGTTGTTACCAACCGGCATTCTCCAACCGGAAATGGATTTAGCAAAACGCTCGCAAAGCAACCTGGTAATTTGGGTAGTTTATGCATAGAGATCATAAATAAAGAGGGGAATTGTATTCTAATTTCAGTCAACCGCGGGTAACCAAGACACTGCGTACAAGTCGTTCCCAATAGCCTCCCCACCATGGAGCTTTCTCAAGTATGAAATTCCAACAGATACGGCGGTTTATCAAATAATTCCAGACTTCTGATCTCGTGATCTTACGTACATCTTTGCATGCAGCTTTGAATGTTTTAGCATTGTCAGAATTCAGCGTTGCTGGTAATCCTCTTCGCGCAGCAAACCTGCGAAATGCTAATAAGAACGATTCTGCGCTTAATACTCGGGTGAGCTCCAGATGTACAGCTCTTGTTGAAGCATACGTAGGCTTTCGTAGTTTCCTTGTCATTGGTATACGACGTACAATGGTCCAGCGAAGTCGACACCAACGTGTGAAAAAGGTGGATCGGCAGATACTCTATCGCTCGGTAGTTCGTCGGATTAATTCTCCCCTTGCATCTGACGATTCTTCTTTCATAAAAAAAGTCCAAATTGTGATACGCGAATTGGTGGCGTTGTTTTTCGACGTTTTCGTTCTTGCATCGACGAAGATAATCTAGTTCCTTATCAAACGAAGATTCCTGCACAGACTTGACCGAGAAAACTTTCTCTATCCTTTCTGATAACCGGTTGATGCGGTGAATAATGAATGCCTTTACTTCAGTTAGGTCGACGTCTTGCGCTCTTTCGATTGTTCCTTTCTTCTCTTGCTCTTGAATTATTTTGTCGTAGTCCGCGTAGAGTAGCTTAATTAGGATCCTTTCCCAACCTGTAGTGTAAGGATCTCAGTCGAGATACGCATATCTGCTGGTTGTTATCATCTGGCATGTAATCTTCCTTCCATGACAGTCCCACTTCGTAAATGTGGCCATTGCATGCTGGTTATATTTATACTTGTTTATTGTACGATCGTCTGCAGGCGACGATCAATCCTTTATACCAATGCTCTCCGTTTCCCAAAATCGTTTCAGCGTTACCGTGATTTCATCTTCGGCCTCGTTGTAATCATTGACGTTTTATGGATCGCTTGATAAGATGAGATGCGAATTTACCGTGTTCTTGCTATCGGTTGATTCTGCTCGATTTATCGATGCTGTCGGTCCTGCAGTGAGAGTAGCCATCCAAACTTACGTTTCACTGCAGTGGGACCCGATACTCCGCGAATAATTTCTCTGAACAATCAGCTAAATTTAAACCATTCAAATGGGGGTAATCTTCAACGGGTATCTTGTTCTGGAGAGGAGAACATATGACTGGAAAACATAGCGCAGAAAGTTCACTAACATTTCCTACTTCGGTCTTCAACGCTAGATTGACAATTCATGGACAGCTTTGCTTTCGGTAACTCTTTTCTCCAAAAGTGTTGAGGTGGAGAATCTCATTCTTCGTTGACTTCAAGCCCAATCTTTCCTTGAGGTCCTCGGTTATATATGAGCGTTGACTGCCACTGTCGAATAATATTCTTACTTTCGACGTTTTGGCCCCATCTTGACTAACTGCTGTCGTCTTTGCAGTTTGTAAAAGAATGGGTTTCTTCGTGGTTGGCTTCGCGCAAGTTGTTACAGCAGTCGTGGATTTTTCGCTTTCTTTATCGACGTCATCATTTCCTTTGCTCGGTTTGTCACTAATACTGTTCAAAACTGACGTTTCCTTCGGCTTCGAACTTAAGCATATCGACTGATGGTGATTACCACCGCAATTGCGACAACCTTTTGGTTTTCTGCACTCCCTTGCTTGGTGTCCGGTCTTCAAACACTTGAAACATCGCTGCGCTTCGATCAGACTGTTTCTTCTTATCTTTGCGTCGGTTATCTTGTCGCACGATGCTGAGTAATGCGCGGCGTTGCAGTAAACACATTGTATCGTCGACGTTGTATCTCTTTGTTGTGTTTCGGTACCAGCTAGTAAAGTTTTCGCAGTCGGATGGTTTGAAAGTTTAAAACGATTATTAGATTGTTGTTGTTGTCGCGGCTGCATTTACACGCTATTCTTCGCTTCCCTGGCTATGACCTGACTATGTGTAGTCGTATATCGCTTTGAAGTTTGGCCATTATAACCCGGAATTAGTAGACTTCCATACTGCTCTGTCTCGACTCCAAGTGATCGGCCAATCCTCGAGTATGTACATTTATCTTGTCATATACCATGCGCAACGAGGAAACACGTTCTGAATCTGTGCAACCTTCAGCAGTTCATCTTCAGCAGTTCATCTTCAGCAGTTCATCCATATGAGCTGAGATGATTTCTTGTGGCTTTCCAAATCTATTCTCGAGTATTTCTATGGCCGCTTTATAATTCGACTCGGTGAGTGTAAGTCCTTCTACTGCTCGAGAAGCCGATCCTTCCAAAAGGGATTTTAAGCAGTTGAATTTGTCTATATCGTCGGTAGAGCTTGATTGGTGTGGATAGCAGATTAGTCTTGTATTTCACAGTGACATTGCTGGCAGAAGAATAAGATTGTGTGTAAGAGTGTCAGGGTAGTGCTTTACGCGCTTGTGTTTTTGTTTTCATACGAATTGATTGCAGTGCATCGCATCGTTAGAACTATAATTTGCATGTGAACTCTAGATTTATTTGGAAATGTTGAAATTGGAGTCCGATCCTGACTTCGGGGCGTTGATGAAGTTAATGTTCAAGACGATTTGAGCAGTCGCCGCACAACGCCGTTTCTGACGAACAAGCTGGTCCGGATGGCTTTAGTTCCTGAATCTTTGCAAATTCAAATGAACAAAACATCAGAAGAAACAAAATATATTTCTTTACTAGTCACTCATCAAACACTTCCATTCGCAAACTTATTCGCGCTGTTTCAGCAGCATAACCCGGCCTTCCACGCTTCGGAGGTGAAGCGCTCGTAGCAGCTTCTATGTATCGAAAAGATTACTATAGTAAATGATCAATTTTACGAAAAATATCACAATAATTGATCACTCAGGTATATTTACTTCTTAGAAAACTTGAAAATGGATAATTTATAAGAAGGATTGATCAAATATCGACGGATTCGTTTGTGAACTGAAATAGGCGTCCCATAAAATGGCCGCCAAGAAGAAAACAAGCGCGCAAAGCACTACCCTGACACTCACTCTTTAAGGACATTTACTCGCCGGGCTGTTGGCATCACTATTGATAGGTGTTGTTCCTAAGGTGTTTAGTCACAACACCTCGATTTGCTCCTCTGATTGCTCTCAATTGTTCTAACTTACTCTTCGTATTGTCTTCGTCCATTTCGACTTCGAATCATCTCTTCTTAAAACTCGTGAATTCGTGCCCCACGTTGGGCGCCATGCATGTTACAAACGTACTCGAAATTATCGTCCTTTTTCGTTTATTCACACATTGCGACTGATCAATTTAATAATTTTACAATGTACAAACAAAACAGAAGTACCTACTATATGATGTCTATTTCTAACAGCTATAAAGCACAGATAACCCTAATTTCTATAGGCGAGAATTATATTTCAGTGGTCGAGAATATTCTATCTATAGGTGAGAATGCTATTCTCATAGTCGAGAATTTATGGTCGAGAAATTCATGTCTATATTCGAGAATTTTATGTCTATAGTCGAGAAATTGATATTTATAGTCGAGAATATTTTTATATTTGTAGTTGAGAATATCATTTTGATAATCGAGAATATTTTATGTTCATGTCGAGAATTGTAGTTCCATACTTGAGAATAATCACGTTGAGCGTTACGGGGAGGGCATTTACTTTTTCGAAAGGGGAGTGACTCGATCCAAACAACAACGATCTGCAATTTACTAAGTAGGAGTGGGGAGGACGTGATGTTTCCATATTTCTGCCCATCGCGTTTCCATACTTCATTGAATCGTCGCGGAATCAAACAAGTTTTTTTAATCGATATAATGTAATAACGATAATAGTTCTACCTTTTTCAGACTTGTCGTCAGTCATTATTTCTTACCACCTTAGTACCACCAGAACTAATATATCACTAGTAATTCGTGTATGGAAGCGATCATCGAAAGCGATCTTGTATTTCACAATCTGAGGAATGCAGCTTCGTCATTAACGCGTATGACGCTTTACAGATGTAGCCAAAATGGAAACTTAGCCGTCCTTTATATGTACAACGACCATACAACGAGAAAATAAAAACCAGCTATAGTCGTCATGAAGCATATACGTATACAACCGTGAAGAACAGATTTTCTACGCGCCGCACTCCAAATAGTATTAATACATGTACTATATATTACTTATAAACTTATAGTAATAGTAAAACATAACATTGTTAAGCAATGACAATGCGAGCTAGAGAAACAAACTATTTATTGTTTAATTTAGTTGGGGTTTTAAAGAACGAGGCAAATCTATATAAACCGCCACTTAGGCTCTGGGCTAACTATGTTGAAATTAAAGCGCGATGGGCAGAAATATGGAAACATCACGTCCTCCTCACTCCTACTTAGTAAATTGTAGATTGTTGTTGTTTGGAGTCACTCCCCTTTCGAAATAAGCAAATGCCCTCCCCGTAACGCTCAACGTGTTATTCTCAAGTGTGGAACTACAATTCTCGACATGAACATAAAATATTCTCGACTACCACAATTATATTCTCAACTACAAACATAAAAATATTCTCGAATATAGACATGAATTTCTCGACCATAGGTATAAAATTCTCGACTACTGAAATATAATTCTCGCCTATAGAAATTGATATCTCGACCTTTTGTCCACCTTTTGGCCGAAACGGCGCAGTCAAATTGATTCTCGTATACCTTTTGGCCGAAACGGCGCACCATACATGACATGCAACATTAGAATGCGTTTTCCTTCGTCAAACGCAATTATTATTATGGTTCAGTACCGCGAGTGTGAAACCAAACATGATGCAGGGCGATTTGGGGTTTAGGTTAAGTCCTTTCATCCCTGGTGACTAGAGGCTAGAGCAACGTATTTGCTATTCCTTATATGGGATATATGTACTAGAATTATTCTCAGGAATACCCAATCATGTGTGTACCCGTAAAAGAGGTAAGAAACGGAGCTAAGCATGTCTTTAAAAAATCGTATACGCCGCCTCCATTTCAGGACTATATTGTTAGTGGTCGCTTTTCTCATCATTTTCTCCACGATTGTCGATATAATGAAAAGATCCAGAGATCCCGTTATTGTAGAGCCTCCGGATGGTGAACTACCAACTCTGCCTCTGGTGCGGCCTGATATGAACCTCGCTGAATACGATTCAATTTCTTCTAAAATCTACTCAACTAAATCAAACCTTCGTTTATTCATCGCTATATACAGTGCCCCTCAATACTTGGACAGGCGAAATGCCGTTCGTTCTACGTGGATGAAGACTTGTAAATCTTTGAGGAACGTTGTGTGTTGGTTTATTACAGATGGACAAGATAACGAAGGGAAAGCAATACAAGATGAGGTAAAGAACAAACTTATGAATGAAAGTCGTTTATTCGGTGATTTATTATTCGCGCAATCACCTGGTGGTATCAACTTTGCAAGGAGGTACCTATGGGTGATCAATTGGGCTACAAAACATTATAAGTTTCAGTATTTACTTCGAGTTGATGATGATTACTTTGTATGTCTTGAAAGACTATTGTTAGAGTTGCCATTTCGTCCAAAGACTAAACTAGTATGGGGATGGTTGCACTGTTGGAAACCTGGTGCCATTGTAATTGATGAAGGCTTCGTTATTGTTACTCAAGATATAGTTACGTATTTGATAAACAGAATCAATTCGACACTCCTCGATCTGTCATCCTTATGGAGACCAAGCTATGGGAATGTGGCTGACAGGTATCCCTGGTTTACAGACATTTAGCGACAACAGAAGAATTATTCACGATGGTTTTGACGTGGAGGCGGCATGGACAAGAAATGAGGTGTGTAGATCAGCATTGGCGATTCATAGAAGTTACCCAGTAGAAATGAGACATTACTGGCAAGTTCAGAGAAAGGAGACTACTTATTCATACGTCCTTCCTCCTGTTAAATATCTGTGTCGCCTTCCACCTTTTATCGATTACAAAGTTTTTGGAAAACCCTATTATGCTGAACCAAAGTTGTGCAAGGATTTACCAATATGGCATAAAGGCAATCATCCAGGAAGAAACGGGAAAATATATATATAATACGAGTAAGCGGCTTCTTATGATTTCTAAATACGGACAAGCCGAGTTTCGCAAAGATTGTTTAACCGGTTTTTCCGTATTAATTAGAAATCAGAGGATGAACAATTACCAGTGTTAGAACTTGCTTCTCGAACAAATGGCCATATTTCAAGAGAAAAACGAGATTAAAGTTGGGGAAATTCGGTTGTAATCTTCCTCTTATTTCTAAATACTTATTAAAAACTAGGAGTTCTGATCAGAAGTGAAATGCTGCCTCTGAACATACTCAGGAGCAGTGGGTATATTAGAAAGGTATTCCCTTTCGTTTGTTTGATTTGAAATATGACCGCTCGACCAATTCAGAAATATTACAAACGCGAAGTTCGATTTGGCAAAAGTGTCGCCTGAATGGAAAATTTATAACTTCGCGAGGCTTGCTCGTTTTGAGTAAATGTCGTGGTTTAGATTGTTATCGAATGCAACACGGCAACAAACGACAGCGTCTTAATTCAATGAGACATTTTTATCCTCAATGTTTTTAACAATTACGGTGACATCCCGCATGATTTCCACTTGAATGGAAAATTTATAACTTCGAGAGGCTTGCTCTTTCAGGTAAATGTTGTTCGAATTAGATGTATGGCGTTTAAATGGTCACATTCAATTTTGACATTATAAACGCGCCATAAAATACAGCTAGAAGTTCAGCACCAAAGCAGAACACGTTGCCGTTGGCGAGTTCCGAACATTTTATTCGGATACTTTCCGCATCCGGAGATTAATTACGTCACAAAACGTCATAAAACTGAACAAATATCTCGACAAAGGCATAGTTCCGCGAAGAGGTCAGGGTACGAGAGACAGAACCCAAGTCAAGATTAGTAATTTCTTATGAAGTTTCTTCATTAATTATTAATGACTTTGAGCTATGGTTTGAGAAGGATGACGATTTTTTTGTTGGAAGTTTAGATTAGAGTCGAAATCATTTTCAGTCTCTTAACGTTTATGAGTATAGAAAGTTGCATATACAGCTAAATCAATCAAGGTTGTCCTCCGACAAAGCTAAAAGGTCGAAGCCAAGCGCGAAAAGTACATTGGGAACGACAAATTTTAATCGCTGTTTGTGTAAAGAACGTCCGTTGAAATGCAGGGAGACTTGTGGTCAATAGCTAAAAGCTTAACAGAAATGATGGGATTGAATGTTAAGTAGTTGATTTGCACTTGGAAAATATAAAAAATTAACCGGTTTCGATCTGCTTACTTTGATAATAATTGCGTACTTTGATAATTACCAACAGACTGTTTAATAATGCAGGATTGTAATAAGGAGTGATTCCCAAAGGTATAAATAAACATTTTCAATAATAACAATAGCACGTGACATTAATGTATTCATATTTCTCATTAATAATCCCTAGAGAGTCACCTTCGGGGTTTGTTTGTCTGATTCTGAGAGTATAAAAATTTCCCATCATATTTATCGCACTTGTCTTTCACCTTTTACCTTTGTCAGAGGACAACCTTAATTGATTTAGCTGTATAGCTCGTCTCTCCTCCGCGGGCAAAATGGGGAAGCGCGCGGGGAGTGGATCGAGGAAAATTGGAGGCGCGCGGTGGACGACGGGAAACGAGAAAAGGAGCTTATTTTCTTTCTCTCTTCCCGTCATTCCCTGCGCGCGTCCGATTTTCCTCCCGCTACGCGCGCCTTTTCTAATAAAATATACTAGGTTACCTGCAAGGTACTGAATGCTGCTTTTTGTTTCCAGCGCACTGGATCTTGTAGCATGGCTGCGTTTTTTCCCAAGCACGTGAAATATTACATAGATAATCTTTCTCAATTTGTCCAAAAACGGGCCCTTTCTCGATATACACTATATGAGCAACCGAAATTTAAAATTATTATAACATCAACCCAAGTCAGTTTTAGGGTTAGGATTTGGGTTAGGATTAGTGTTAGGATTAGGGTTAGGATTAGCGATTATTTGAATTTCGGTTTGTTCATATATCGAGAAAGCGCCCAAAAACGTCAACAATGTAATGACTTCCGGTAGTTTTATTGCTACATTGCTTTCCGGGAGATTTTATACAAATGATATAATTTTCAAAACAGATGCGACTTGACTGAAAACTCACTGGGAAACTGAATGTTTCAAAAGTCATCGTCGTTGCCATACACTTCCGTGAGACTTGACGGGAATATGTTCGAAATTAACTTCGAATGGACATATTTAGAAAGCCCGTGCTTTGATTTTGTCAAGGTATACGACGCTCACTGTGTAACCGTGATGTTCTTTTTAGCCATAACAATAAAAGCCGGTAAAAGCGAATGCAAAAAGTGTTTGATCGGTAACCGGTAACTGACTTTCTGTTTGCGCACAAATAAATAGTATACACAAGTTTTAAAGGGGCATTGTCTCGGAAAGCGCACACGCAAAAACTGTTGATGAGATTTGTCAAGTCAGACGCACGAGGCTGTTTTTCTACTGGTTCTACTGAAATTCTAATTAACATACGATGAGGATGGAACAGAAATTTATGGATGACTCGTCTTAACAAATTATTCAAAACAACACAAAAATCTCGCACGATAACTCGGATAATATTTCACAACGAACTCCAAACGCTTTCACGTATGAATTGGAGGCGATTTATATATGTATGTGATGTATTTAAAAGATGAAAACAAGCAAACGTCCCTGTAAAGAAAAAACATGAAAACAAAGCGCATGTTTTCAGCGTATTGTATTGTGCTTGGTTGTTCCGCGCACTGCATGTTGGGTCTATCTAAAAGTCCGACCACAATGCAATGCGCTAAAGCAATATTTGAAAAAAGCCCAACTACATTATTTAGGTCTGCTGCCTTGCTCGCTCGCTTCAGGCTCGCTCGCTGCGGCAGCAATAAGCCTCTGCAGAGGAGAGAGGTATAGCTCAGTGGTTAGAGCGCCGATGCGTTGATTCGGAGACCTCGGGTTCGATTCCCGGATGGGGCAAATTTGTTTTTTGTTTGAACAGTTCTCTGTAATGTCTGTAAATTCCGACAGCCATGAGTATAATAAGTTGTAGTCGACCCACAAATTGAAAATCTGTAAGCGTATATTTTTAGCGTAAAACTTGGTCTACCATATTACAAATTGTACTCCATTTCCACTGCATACTAATAGTTTTCTATTTTGTAGCCATCTAAGATAGGAATTATTATTTAGAAAATACGTGACTTTGTACCTTACAAATCATTATCACTCTACGTTACTTTCACTACAATTTAAATTAGCTTTGTTATAGACATGTTACTCAGCGAGATTACGAAAACTTCATAACAAGCTTGTACTAAATTAGCTTGTACTAAATTAGCTTGTACTAAATTAGCTTGTACTAAATTAGCTTGTACTAAATTAGCTTGTACTAAACTATTACCTGAATAAATATTATTTATTAATTATTTTTATTTTTATAATTTAATCCAAATAAATCAAGTTTTTAGAAGTTGATCTGATTGAAGTGGGGAGGGCCACCACTCCCTGAAAACCATCCACACCATTCACAGCATCCACAGCATCCACAACATCCACACCATCCACACCATCTACAGCATTCACACCATCCACAACATCCACATCATCCACACCATCTACAGCATTCACAACATCCACACCATCCACACCATCTACACCATCCACAACATCCACACCATCCACACCATCTACAGCATTCACAGCATCTACAGCATCCACAACATCCACACCATCTACACCATCCACAACATCCACACCATCCACACCATCTACAGCATTCACAGCATCTACAGCATCCACAACATCCACACCATCTACACCATCCACAACATCCACACCACCCACACCATCTACAGCATTCACACCATCTACAGCATCCACACCATCTACAGCATCCACACCATTCACACCATCCACACCATCCACACCATCTACACCATCCACACCATCCACACCATCCACACCTTCTACAGCATTCACAGCATCTACACCATCCACACCATCCACACCATCCACACCTTCTACAGCACATCCACAGCATTCACAGCATCCACACCATCCACACCATCCACACCATCTACACCATTCACAGCATCTACAGCAAATTGACTCTTTTTCCTGGTACTGAGTGGGTTGGTTGTGTTTTGAATGAGTTGGTTGCGTTGTAATAACACTCTTATTTCCATTGTCGATAGAACCATAAGTCGTGGCGGCATTTCCTTCAAGCAACCGTCGATTTTCAACTGTTTTTGCATTTCCAGAAGTTTTCTTCTTATTTCTATCTGTTTTTCTTTCTATCTGTTTGTTCTTCGATGACTTTTCTGACCGCAAAAGATTCTTCATTTTCTTTTCAAAACTGTCCCAGTCAAACGTCAATTCTGCACCTCGCACAGTGTCAGTCTTCGTTGGATGACGCAAGGGACTTGTTCCACGTAACATCTTTAAGGAACCTTTTTTCATTTCATTGGTTGCTGAAACAAACATGAAACAACCAATATTTACTTTAGTTTTCCTCTTAGGCTCTATATTAGCAATAAAGACCAAGAATCGTCCTCCTACCACGGAATCCATATGATTCCACACCGTGGTTTTGTCTCCACCACTGGGTTCAGCCAAGCCGATCACGTGATGTGAGTGCCATTCACCAATATTACACAGTCCTTGGTGCGTCGTTAACGTCTGGCCAACATTTGCTAGGTATTGTACGTCCTGATGAAAAGAATATGTTGTTCGTTTACAATTCTTCCCTGGACCTATCACTAATTGAACTACAACATTACCATGGTCCATCCATAGACCAAACAGGTCTCCACCAGTTTCAATATCAGGTCTCTGGAGCACAAGCCACTCTATATATCGTAGTTCATTCTCGTACATAAAAACATTGAAGTCTTCACCTGTCGTCATACTGTGAACTACATCGACACAAAGGTTACTAAAGATAGTATTGAGTAGATTTCGTTCATCGTGACTCGTCATTTTGTCTTCGGAGGTTTCGGTTTTTGGTTATCAACATTAATTATTCCTTTCGCTTTCACTTCGCTGGAAGTCTCGTGAGAAAGCCGTATCGAATTCCATGTTTGGTAGCGAATCAAAGCGCACTATTCGAAAATCGACGGAAATTGATTTCGTCGTCGATCGTGCGTGCATTGGGATAAGGAAAGTCATATTTCGTTCACACGATTATCTAGCTATCATGAGAGTTCTTAATTTCTTATATGTAGCGGCTAGCCTAGAATACTTGGAGCTTTCTGTGATTCAGGCAGACATATCCTTTCTTGGAACTATTAACTTATATTAGAGTTATGACTGTCGTTCTTACTTATTATTTAGTTTATTAAAATAAACTTATAGTAATACGATATTATGCTAAATTGCCAACCAGTGTGAGATAAACGAAAATTGACATAGTTTGGATTTATCACTCTTTGGTGAATACCCCAACAGGCTAGAAGCCCAATTGTCCGAGAAGACCCGAACGTCTTACCAATCGCTGATATTATTGCAAAGGCAGCACTTTCTCCTCGATTATTTTTAAGACCCTAAGTGGTGGTATATATCCAAGACAATGTGCACCCAGCAGAGGTTTAGTAGATGCATGTCCCTTACCCCAATTATGACGTACTACCATAAATCCTTGCGGTCTTTCCTTTCTCATGTACGTTATCGACTTAACATCACAAAATTGATATACCGAAAAGGTTTTGTTTGTAGTATAGTCACTGGTAGTTCATGCATCATAACGGGGTAAGGTTTATCAAGCGAAAGAAGGATGTTCTTTTTACTATGATCGATTATTTCTGAGAATTACGAAACACTTCCGGTAATTTAATATGCATACTGGCAAAACTGAAAGTAAAAGGAAACAAATATATATATATTCATGTAGACTCATCTCTTACAAGATACTTTAGATCATGGCTCATTCAAAACCAAGTGATCCTGATGTATTACTCTTTCAAGATGACTTCGAACGCATGAGCCATTGGGTGTTACAATACCCTAACAGTGAAACCGGAGGACAATTTTTCGGCCTTTGGACAAAAGATTTCAATCCATACATCAACATCGTAATAGGACCTGGAAAAGGTTGCCGTCATGAAACGCATTCGTTTTACCAAGATATTGGGTATTTAAAAGATGTAGGCACATTTCTCAACAAAGAATTCATGATGTGTCATATTGGAGAATGGCATTCACACCATCGTCTACGAATACGAGAACCAAGCGGCGGCGACTTGAACAGTGTTTGGAAGCATTTTCCAGCTGGTGTTAAGCATTTCCTTCTAGTCATCGCAACCATTGAAGGAGCTAACGACATGGTGAGACTCTGGCCTTATCTATTTACTGCTTCTAGCCATACACACAAAGAGGTAAGACTCACAATCATCGAGAAAGTCAACGTCTTTATGAAAGAGCCAGCGATTACGAATCGCATTGCAAATGGGGTTGAAGTAACTCCGGTAAAGCTTCCACAAAAGCCTTCCAAAAAAGCGGATTACAAAAAGAAGTCTGAAGAATGGTATCTTACAGACTTGGGAGCCCATTTTGTTCAATGCCTAAATAGCGACTTGGAAAAAATGGAGCCTAAAAAATCGACAACAATTGAGAAACATCTAGATAAAAATCAAAAGACCATGCAGTTTTCCTTTGATTTCCGTGGTTGTCATTGCACTATAACGTTTCCACGCGATTTTCCACATGCAGAACTAACCTTCAGGGTGATGAAGAAAGATAAGAGGGTGGAATGGAAGATGAAACCCAACGCGAAACTCGATGAGTCACTGCAGCATCGTATCGTGCAACATTTGCGTGACATTACCACGAAACTATATTGACAGTTTAAATCAGACTATATTGCCTGAGCACAATTGTTTTTGCACTAAGAATCAAATAACGTCACATCGAAGAACACCAGTTAAATATATGGCCGTACTGTACCTATATCAAGCGATATCCTACCCGAACGTCTTGTTCCCTTAAGGCTTACTAGATCCTCCGCAAATGTCAATGCAATCTTGTATTGTTAAGAGGCGAAGCTAAATAAATAAATAAATAAATGAATAAAATAAAGTAGCAATTGTTTGTAATTGTTTGTATAAAATAATATGTAGCGTGTTGATAAGTCTCGTTGATTTAATAAATAAAAAATTTCTATTAACCAATGCCAGTGAAACCGAGTATATTCAGGTACTATTTTAAGGTCGACATGACGTCATTAAATTTACCGGTCTCGATCGGTAATTCGGACAATTGGTTTCTTTGTGGTTGATTCTATTGTTTTATTGTTTTAATCAACCAATCACAAAACTTGATATTATAGGTAGGTGGCGACCCGTCTCGATCAGTAAGTAATGAGAATTTGCATTAAATCAAAAGCGTTATATATATGGTAATTATTCAAAGTCTGAAAGCCCAATAAACCGGCTGTTACCAATGCTTTTAAATTTCACGAAGAAGACACATTATGTTAATACAAATTAGGTAAAATTAGCATCAATGATTATAAATCAGGTTGAAAAACTTCCATTTTTGTAGAAAAGGCCATCTTGCACCAATCGCAGAGTTGTTTATGAAATCAAACTTGGCCGGGGTACGTGTGAGTGGATCTCATGTGCCTGGCGCTTGTCGAGTTTCAATTTTTACTCTTGCGTTGCCGTGTGCCGTGTTTTTCCGTTCACGATTTCGTCTTATACGACCGATTTTTACTGCGCCAGAGTCCAGGCGACAGGAAATAGATACAAAACCATTAACAAGTGTCTTACGTAGCCTCTGATTGGTCGAGCCAATATCGTTACATCGCATATTGCTACATATCAAATATCTAAAAAGGTTGGGTAACCGTGGGCATTGTACGAGATTGGCGAAGGCCTTCGTCAGAGTGTGAAATGTTAGACTAATTACACGCTATTTCGGCAGTACACCAACCTTTTTAGATATTTAATTTGTATTTCTACACTCAGATAATTGCTACATACACATACTTCTGATTCGGAGATCGTTTCCTGGGAACGAGATTGCGATCAAGGTTCCAATGCCCTGTGACAACAACAGCGACTTTAAATGTTTTTTACTTTGTACTTTGGTGCTGGTATAAATATACTGTAGTTACCGTGATTTATTACCAATTCCTGTAGATTGTCAAAATCGATGTCGAAATCGATTAAAATGTTATTGTTCTACTTCACTACAGCACTGGCTGCTGTTGGGGCAGTCATAGGCTGTGGTCTTTATTCATATTTTCAAAATATTAGAAAAGAAAAGATGAACGCAATTGTTGATGAAATGGTAAGCCAGCACGCACGCAATAGATTATATATTATATTATATATTATATTATAATATAATACTATACTATACTATACTATACTATACTATACTATACTATACTATACTATTCTATATACTATACACTATACACTATACACTATACACTATACACTATATTATAGTATATACTATACTATACTATATATTGTACTGTACTATATCATATATCATATGTCATATATATTGTTTCATTTCTCGTATCTCGTATATATCATATATCATATATATTATACAGTATAATAATTATGTACAGATTATATGTAATGTACGATAATACACTATTATATAAAGATAATTATTCATATAGATAATTATTCGGTCCAAAATGATATATTATATATTATTTGATTGTTGAAAAACCCTATCACAGATGAAAGAATTATCTAAAGCAGATGTCTTCATTCGTGATCAAGTTGCAGTTAGGCAAAAGTTACTAGCGTTACTTGAAGGAGGTGCTGCACGTTTACAGGTTTGTCATTTTTTAAATGTTTTTATTATAAATAAAGTTTTATTTTATAATCTGAGTAACGCATTACTACCAATAAAATCGTTGTCCACAGTGCATTTCTGATTTTGATGGAACATTAACAAGGAGTACCTTTGGTGGAAAAAAAGCACAAACAAGTTTTGGTAAGTGAAGTTGTGTCTGTATCAACAGTGATTTTAGACATTGTCTTAACAGTTGGCACATTTTCGTTATATTTAGATACAGGCCATGTAGTTGAATTCACACTTCCCAAGCAGTGGCAGATCTAGGGGGGTGCATTGGGTGCCCGGGCACCCCCCTTTCATTTCTGATTATAATTTTATTCATCAAAATCTTCGTGATTCAATCATTGCATAATGATAAAACGCTGAGTAAAATACGTTTATAATTAACTTT
This sequence comes from Chrysogorgia sp. JL179-B06, assembly GCA_035772405.1. Lineage (NCBI taxonomy): Eukaryota > Metazoa > Cnidaria > Anthozoa > Scleralcyonacea > Chrysogorgiidae > Chrysogorgia > Chrysogorgia sp. JL179-B06. The sequence continues at coordinate 52,291 of JAYKKM010000422.1, forward strand.
GCTTTTTTTCTTTTCTTTACGGAGATCCTAAAAATCAAAAATGTCTTGGGGTAGCTAGCGTGCACCCTGAGCCCTACGATCTCACACCTTCAGCACTCCACTACTATGCCACTGGTGCACCCCCCTTTCACAATCCTAGATCTGCCACTGTCTAGTCCATCCATAACTCAATGAAGCACTCACCAAACCATCAACCATTTATTTTATAACATAAAAATATAAGACAAAATATAATAAAAAAACACTTTATTTTGTTGATTAAAAATGATTTTCTCCTAACGGAAGCAGGAAATTTGTCATCTTTCTGATTGGTCACTTCAAATGAATGTACTCTATTGAGAAATGGCCACACAACAGCCAGCAATGTTAGAGTATATAAATATATATTAAATTAATGTTATAATTCACATTGTATTATATAAATCTTTTAGGTGTTGTTGGCCAATCACCTTTACTCCCACAATATGTGAAGAAACGGGTAATGTTTTGATGTTGTATTATGTACTCTCAATGAACATACCTACATACTTCTAAAAGTAGTTAATTTTTTATTAATTTTATATGTCAATAATATTATATTATAGTTAATTTTATATCGAGGGCCGTTATGTAAACTATTACATGGGTTACCAATCATAATGTATTTTACTCTCATTAAATAAACTATTTCTTCTTCGTAAATGATCTTCAAGAATGCTAGAACTGCTATGATCATACTATTCTTTCCAGTAGCCAAGGCATGATTTTTTCATCACCACGTTCGTTTAAAAGCCATGACATGGTGTTGTTTGAACGGCTTTGGTTGTCAACATCAATCACACATCAACCAATCAAACTTCAGCATTCCCATGCTTAAAATTAACAACAACATTAAGTGATGGAATGATATTTGATTGTTGATGTGTGATTGATGTTGACAACCAACGCCATTCAAACACACCACATGATGGCTTTGAAACTGATACAGAGGTGATGAAAAAATCATAGCTGCTTCGGTTTACTGGGAAGAGTAATAGTAACATGCGAGACTTTCTGAGGGATTGAAAATTATTTTTTATGAAATAATTGGAATGTTATATGAATTTTCATATATTTTAGGAACTTGAATTGTACACAAAATATCTTCCTATTGAACGAGCAAGGTGAGAGTACATTCATAGCTAATTTGATAGCTAAAATTTGTGTGAATGGACCGTATTAATGTTGATAACTTTCCCTTCTTATACTGTACGGTATATATAGTGACAAAACTAAAGAAGAGAAAAGTCTGTATATGGAAGAATGGTATGTATATAATACATACTGTATATACTTTACCATACATGTAATGTAAAACTCTTTTAGTTAAAAAAGTGAAATTTCTTAACTTATTTACATGTAGGTGGAAAAATATATTTGAAACATTAAAAGATGGTGGCTTAAAGAAAAGCATGATTACAAAAATGGTTGGAGATGGTACATGTGTTTTAAGGTACCCAGTGATGTACAGCATAATGATCCTTGGAAAATTTTGAATACTAGATGTCTAGATATAAGACTACGCTTAGCAAATCATACAACACCCATGTACAGTGGAGTCTCGCTATAGTGTGGTAGTTGGGGTCCATAGTGGATACTGTGTTATAGATGAAGCACATAGTTATTGCGAGTTATTGGGCAAATCTTGTTCCCAGTACTCTTGCCACTCAGTGAGACTGAAGAAGTTAGAAGTCCGCTAAAGACTAATCACATTGTCGTTCTATCTTGTAATAATCGCGATCATTCAGGATGTTTAGCAATTGTTAAAATCATTCAAATTGTCTCTATAGTGATCATAAATAACTGGGCAAAGTGAAACTTTTGGGGCCCAAGGATAAACCACATTATACTCGCATGAACATAATGATGCGCGCTAATCATATTATGACACAACAAACTTCTAATTTCCGCCCTTACAGAAAAAGTCTATAGGTGCCCTATAGGCAATGTTCCAATTGCCATTAGAAGCCTATAGGCACGTATAGGCGTCTATAGGCTGATAGGTTTCTCTATGGGTCGTTGCTATAGAAAATGGTCCAATTGCCTATAAAGCCTATAGGTTTCCTATAGGATCCTATAGGTTGCCTATATAGACATGCATATATAGGCATGCCTAATAGACTTTTTTTGTTAGGGCAGTATTACCTTTATTATAATACTTAGGTATCTTTATTACCTTTTTCCCTTAGAGAAGGTTGTGCTTATGTTCTGATGAAATTGAATGAAGAAAAAATACCACTACTGGTGTTCTCTGCTGGTATTGGAGGTATGGTAAACAGTTTAATAATGAATTGATGTGAATCCAATTGGACTTAATCCTTTTAGATTGTACAGCCCCCATGGGAGTCATCATTTTATTCATGTTTAGATGTTGTTAAAGCTGTCGTAGACCAACAAGCCTCCATTTACAAAAACATACATTTTGTGTCTAATTTTATTGAATGGGATGGAGAGGTACTGTACATGTATATTCAATACAATTCAAAATTCAATACATTAAATCATTAGATGTGTGAAGTTGATCGTCCAGGTTGTTGTATAGTCTTGAGAAAGACTATTGGTGGTGACTGATGTTTCAATGGCCTCAGCAGCGGTCATCTTCAGAGTCAAGTAAAGCATGTTTGTCAGGGGTTTGCCTATATATACGTCTGGTTCATTACGTCATTGTTTGTTTGTGTCATAATTAGTGTGAGTGGGTGTTACATCATGCATTAAGGTGGGTGTATTGTTTGTCGGTAGGTCTATTGTTTGTTGGTGCATGCGAAGACGTCTTTTGTATGGTGTCGGTAATTGTTGTGATCTGTTAAGTGGTTTATGTTCCAAGTTGGTATACCAACATATTAAATTATAATACTGTAATGCTCACTATCTTAGTTATTGCTCACTATCTTGTTTTTAGGGAAATATGACAGGTGTGGTAAATGGATCACACCAGCTTTTACATTCATATAATAAAGGAGTTATTGCCGCTTCTCTAAATGATGGAAACACTAATGTTTGTACTGTTCATGTTTATTATATTAACCATTTTTAATGTTGCCATTACAAACTTTGAAATTAATATTATCTGTTAATATTCAGTACAGTTTAATATTATGTTTACTGTGTATTTTATATTTGTATCTTGATCTTATTTTGCAGGACCGTACCAATGTTATCTTGATGGGAGATAATGAAGGAGATTGCGGTGCCTTAAAAGTACTTGATGATATCAAAACCAGCTTAAAAATTGGTTTCTTAAATGATAATGTGAGACTTAATTCCCATAGATTAGATTGTATGTGAGGGGTACAGGTTTTTTATGCATTGCATTCCTAATTTTATACATTAATTTTGTTTCTATCTTTGTCTTATGTACATTGCCCAATGAATTACTTATTCTCTCACATTTCGCTCTCCGACTCTGTATTCAAATGTCAGCAGACACATGTACGCCATTGCGTACCTATTTTTAGTTTACTGTAACACAAACAAATGATGACGTAATGAACCAGACGTATATATATGTAATACCAGATATATATCTATTATATATGTAATATACGTAATGTACATATATACGTAATGAACCTGCAGACGTATATATATAGGCAAACTCTGACAAACACGCTTCACTTTTGACTCTGAAGATGACTGCCACTGAGGCCGTCGAAACGTCAGTCACCAACAACAGTCTTTCTCAAGACAAAACAACCTGGACGATCAACTTCACACATCTAATGTACTACTTTAATTACCAGTATCATGCCCATGAATATCATGCTTAACCCTTATTATTATTATTAATGGAGTTACAGGGATGTAGTATGAGTCTGATTTTAGCTCAGTGGTGGATCCAGGATTTTGAAAAGGGGGGTTCCAAGCTCAGTCCTAAGTGACAACACATTTTATTGGGGGTCTGGGGCATACTCCCCCGGAAATTTTTGAATTTTGGGTCTCTAAAACAGCATTCCTTGCATTTCGAGGGCACTTTTGAGCAAAATATAAAGTTCTGAAATGAGAGTAAATAACATGCTCGGCTTCAGAAAGGGGGGTTCCATGGAACCTTCGGAACCCCCCTGGATCCACCACTGGGGCTTCAATAAGAACTAGTACTAATTACACAAACAAGAATATATAATTTGTACATGCATTACATTTATTTTTTGTTATTTTTTGTAACAAATTATTATTGTTTTTCAGGTTGATGAACTGCGTACAGCATTTGAGAATATTTATGATATTGTGATTGTGGATTCAGAATCAATGGCACTGGTTGGAGTATTGCTAATGAAAATTTTAGATAAATACTAAATACCTTAAATCAGCAAGACATACATAACACGAGCATTATAAACCTTGCTTAACTATCTGAGAAACTCTTAGAACTTACAGATGGTAGCTGTGCAAATGTTGAATATTATTTTTCAATTGATATAGTCATAGTCAATTGATGATATTGAAGATCATGGAGATCTTTAATTAATGGTTCAATTTTGATTGGGAGATCTTTTACAGTTCAATTTGGATTGGGAACAACAATTATTCTACCACGTGGACTTTCTTTAACTTCGACTTCAACATTCTGAAGATACCATCTAAAAAATCAGATTTATAACTGAAAGTTTTGCTGTCTTATAATAATGATATAATTATACAGTAAATTACTCTGGAGATATTGAGTTACAGTATTAAATATTTCAAATATTTTATAGTTACATAAAACTATATACCTTTCATTTATCTTGTATGATGTTGAATAAACATTGCCTTTTCTCTTAGACCCTCGAATGGGCACCACAATCTAAAGTGAAACATATACATGAGCACTGTTATGCATTGTTCAGAGACTATAGTCACATACTTCTAGTATGTATAGGAGTCCAACAAAGGTCCTTTGTTGTTTTGGGGTCAGTTACAATCCAATTAGTTGGGAGGCTGGTACGAGGGTGCAACGTGTCAGCTATTTATGCATTAATTCACTCTATTTGCTCCTATTATGCCTTCTATTTGCTCCTCCTTATAAGGAATACGTACTAGAGGTGGGGAATTTTGTTGATTGTATGGTATCGCTTCGGGGTACACAATAAAGTTGTATGGTTGGAGTAATACTCACACACTGGAATAAGATTATGGGGCCGATAGCATCAAATCTATGTCTATAATTCCTATATCTGTGAGATCTGGGAACAAATCTGACATTTTAGAGCATTATTTAATGAAATATTTTTAATACTAAAAAGCATCCTATCAGAGGCTACCTGTGCTGTATTTGCAGATATCCTAATGTCTTTTCTGGCAAGGTTCATGTAGGCAAATCTCAAAGGACTTCCCAAAATATCATTGGTTTCTTGATGAGCTCTAGCTGCTTCCAAAGTCAACTTGTAATAATCTCCTGCAGCAAGGTTTGCTAAGTATTTAGAAAAAAATATTATTTGGTAAAATATTATGTGTGCCACTTTTTAAAGTGCGTATCTCACGTTTGGGGATTTTACATATCCGTAATGTCTTCCTGAGCAAAATCATAATATATATTGTCAGCCAAAAATTTCATCTTCATGGAGTTTTTCGCTGTCAAAGTTACTGGATGTCTGATGTCACAAGAGGCATTCCAAACCAGTTTTCTTTTGTTACTTGCCACAAAAATGCCAGCCTCTTATGACATCACATCCGATAACTTTAACAGGAAAAAAGTCCATGAAGATGAATTTTTGGTTGACAAGATATATGATTTTGCTCAGGAAGACCCGAATATTATGAATATGTAAAATCTCCAAATGTGAGATAGCCACTGTATCATACCAGCTGTATTACCTTGAGTGAAGTGATGTAAAATGAATGATCCACTAATAGAAGCCACTGCACCATAAAGAGCAATCTTACTTAGTTTTTCATATCTCATTTTCCCAGTTCTACCAGTTTATTGACTTTCACTATTTTGGCCGCGTTTTTCTCAAAGGCCTGGACACAAGAACTTGTTCACTGGTCAGCGGTTATACACATAACTAAAATGGCGCGAAACTTTGGAAAAAAAATTTGTTTTAAAAAATTAACGTCGGGTTTTGGTCATTTTTACGGTATTATTAACTTAAATATTGTTGGAAATTTCGCCTAAAGATGATTTAAACTATCTTTGGTAAATGCTGAAGGCTAAAGGAGGTTTAACTGGCAAGGTAATGCAAGCCAACTGGCCTTTTAGACTGCTGTATGTATTACTAATATTCTAATATCATTGGCCAGTATATCATTATATAATTATGTTTTTATGCTGCAATATTATATTGCTTTTATTTTCTCTTTAACAGCCTTCAAAGGCCTCACTAAAGTCAAGAGGATTACACTCAAACACATCTCTTAGGTAATATATTAAATACCTTCTTTGCAATCAACCAAACTATTGTCCATCATATGCAGTTTTGTTTTTCTTGTCATTTCTGGTAATAAGTTCTTGTAACTTAACTGCTCCCTTTGACAGGTAAATTGGTGTTTTTATAGCGATGTTGACATCTAGCTATTGTTAGAAATAACAATGGATAGCTGCCATGAAGCCTCATTTCAAATAAATATTGAAGAAATAGAAAATGGCTGGCTGTGTTTTGATCTACCAGCTGTTGTGGGGTCTAGTGGTTACCACACATCATGTCTATGAGCTGGCAGACACAGGTTCAAATCCTGGGTCAGACCACCACTTAGGGTCTTAAAAATAATTGAAGAGAAAGTGCTGCCTTTGTAATAATATCAGCAAATGGTAAGACTTTCGGGTCTTCTCGGATAATGACCTTAAATCGTAGGCCCTCGGAACCCCTATAATTGGGCTTCTAGCCTGTTGGGGTATTCCGTTCACCTAAAAGTGATAAACCTAGTAAACTAAACAAATATTGTTTTTTATTTTCAGATTATGGAATGAAGGAACAAAGACATCATTACTGGATGATGGGTGCTACTCCCTTTATTCCACAGATTCAGAAGATGTAAGGAAATCCTATGTTTTTTATCCCCAATAATACATAATATATCCAAAAACATTGTCTACACAGCACTCTACTTTGTTGCTGTATATAATATATATATATATATATATATATATATCCGAGAGTAGTAAAAAAGTAGAAAAGTAGAGTGCTGCGTAGACAGTGTTTTGAATATATAGCAAAGTGAAAAGGTGGTAAACTGCCAAGAATTTAGTGACGAGATACTGACGTTTCGAGCGGAGCCCTTCATCAGAGTAAGACGAGATGAAATGAAATAAATAGGGCTTATATATATGCCAAAAGGGTGTCACAAGTAGAAAGTAGCCAATCAAATGCACGGGAGATAAACAAACTAATAATTAATGAGATGGGAAACGTTAGATCATTTGCTATTTTTAACAGTCGATCAGCAAGCAGACTGAGGGGGCGGGAGAAATGACAGGTCCAATATTCAAGGGGATTAGGCGATAATATTAGCATAAGAAACAAAAACTTGAAAAGGAATGAAAGTGCATACGCGAATAATAAAAAATTAATAATAATAAAGGTTCCAAGCAAACTAAAATAACCAAAAACTTGTGGGAAATTAAATAAAAGAAAAACGTTCGTTAAGACCAAGAGGATGTGTGGTGCCAAGTTTAAAAATGAGACGCTTCTCTTGACGCTTGCGGTTATCGTTGCCACCGGAGATGGGAAGGATGGCACAGACTTTCATGTCTGAAACCAAATGGTTGGAGCTGTTGAAATGGCGGGCTACAGGTTTGTCACCATCATTGATCCTCACGGAACGAAGATGTTCAGCAAACCTGTCTGAAAGACGTCGCCCAGTTTCACCGATGTAGATTTTAGGGCATTTATCGCATGAAATGCAATAAATTATGTTGGTGGACGTGCATGAAAAAGCATGACGGATTGTGTGGTCGAATTTGGGGGCAGTAATAACTGTAGTGGGATTGAGAAAAGCGCATGTGTTACAGCGGGAACGGCCGCAAGAAAATGTTCCCGCTGGTGCCGAGGTATTTTGTTTAAGGGCACTATGTACTAAGGAGTCACGAATGTTTTTATTACGGCGAAAAGATACCAAAGGGTTGTCGGTGAAAATGGCTGACGTCTCAGGATCATTTTGTAAAATGTGAAAATTCCGATTAATAATATTTTTAACTTTAAAATTGAAAGGATGAAATGTTAGAACTAAAGGAATTTTATTGTTTGAAACTCGTTCCAAAGATGGTTCAAGGGCGTCTAAACGGGGGACGAGAAAAGCTTTCTGAACGGCGAGGTCTAAAAGGTTGGTAGGGTAACCACGTTGGACAAAAAAAGATCTCATTTCCATTGATTTGACTTGAAAATCTTGGTCGTCGCTACATAAGCGGCGAAGACGCAAGAATTGAGAGTAAGGGATGGATTGCTTAGTGTGGTTGGGATGAGAGGATGAAAATAGAAGATAACTATGGGAGTCAGTAGGCTTGTACGAGACCGACGTTTTCAGCGAATCACCATTAATCGAAATTAAAATATCAAGGAACGACACAGAGGTCTCGCTGATTTCCCACGTGAACTTCAGAGCAGGATGAAAATCATCAACAAAGTTGATGAACTGCTCTAAAAGGACACGTGAACACGACGCTGTTCCTAAACAGTCATCGATAAATCTTCCGAAAAAATCAGGCAAGGGACCCGTGTATTGTTCAAAGATCTGTTTTTCAACATAACCAACAAATAAATTAGCATAGCTTGGACCCATTTTGGTGCCCATCGCAACACCACTTATTTGTTGATAATGTTCACCATCAAACGAAAAATTGTTAAGGGTAAGCACTAGTTCTGCTAAGCGGAGTAACGTGGTTGTGGAGGGTTCTAAATTAGTGCGCTGATCAAAGAAAAACTTCAGAGCTTCAAGGCCATCACAATGGGGAATGACGGTGTATAAGGACTTGACGTCCATCGTGAAAATAAATTTATCGGAACTACTGAAACGTAACTGGTCGAAAATTTGCAAGGCATGTTTAGTATCTTTGATATAAGAAGGCAACTTCTTAACCAAAGGATACATAACGTTGTCTAGAAAACTGGAAACGAGCTCGGTGGGGCAACTACAAGCGGAAACAATCGGCCTGCCAGGATTGTTAGGTTTATGGATTTTAGGTAGGAAATATATGACAGGCGTTCTGGGGGTTGTTAATATAAGGTTAGATGCAGAGGCAGGCAATTCACCGGCTTGGATGAAATTCTTGATGGTAGTTTTGACGGATTTTTGGTGAGATTGAGTGGGATCGGAATTCAACTTAGTATAAAAGATGGTGTCGCTGAGTTGACGAAGAGCCTCTTGTCGATACAAGTCCGCTCTCCAGACAACTACAGCGCCACCTTTGTCCGCAGGTTTTATGACAACGTCATTTCGGCATCGTAATGAATTCAAAGCTAGAAGCTCTTCTTTGTTAAGGTTATGAACTTGTTTTCTGCGCGGAGGTTGCAATTTATCAATGTCATGGCGGCATTGTCTTACGAAAAGATCAAGGGAAGAAAAATCACCTTCGGATGGAGACCAAGACGACTTCTTGGGGTTGAGTTCTTCGAAAATATCCTTATTGCTATTGAAAGTGGGCTTATCATGAAAAAAGGCTTTGAGGCGCATGCGGCGGAAGAAAGATTCGGTATCCTCTTTAACTGAAAATAGATCGATGGGCCCGGAGTTGGGAACAAACTTGAGACCTTTCGCAAGAAAGGATCTCTCGGGGTCAGATAATGGCAAATCAGAGGGAATAGTGAAAACTAGACGAGTGACTTCGTTAGAGGAACTAGTGCTTTGGGAGGGATTCGGGGAAGGACCCAGTAATTTGGTCAATTTGGACGCCTTAACGTCTTTAAGAAAAACATAGAGTCTGGAATTTAGCATGCGAATTTGTTGAACGATAGCGGTAAACAAAATAGGTGGGCAGACCTGGGAGAGAGAGGACTTACATCCCGAGATGTAGTCATCAGTATGTTGTAAATTACTGGACATAGATTTAATAGTGATACGCATCAAACGACGGGAATGACTCGAACAAGCCGCTGATATGTGATGGGAATAACGACGATCGATAGCGGGGAGATTAAAAGACAATAAATCAAAAGAGGATCTAAAACCGTAGGGAATGACCCCCCGATATAAACAACGACTAATAAAAGTAATGTGACTGGAAAAACGGGTTTTAGATAAAATAAGGTCAAACAAACGTAGAGCATGATTACTGATCGACGGTAAAAAAGGAAGCAAATAACTTACCATTTCGTGACGGAGACTTTGACGAAACTTCTTAAGGTTAGGCATGTCGCAGCGGTATATAGAATATCCGAGAGTAGTAAAAAAGTAGAGTGCTGCGTAGACGGATGCCAAAAGGGTGTCACAAGTAGAAAGTAGCCAATCAAATGCACGGGAGATAAACAAACTAATAATTAATGAGATGGGAAACGTTAGATCATTTGCTATTTTTAACAGTCGATCAGCAAGCAGACTGAGGGGGCGGGAGAAATGACAGGTCCAATATTCAAGTTGATTGGGCGATAATATTAGCATAAGAAACAAAAACTTGAAAAGGAATGAAAGTACATACGCGAATAATAAAAAATTAATAATAATAAAGGTTCCAAGCAAACTAAAATAACCAAAAACTTGTAGGAAATTAAATAAAAGAAAAACGTTCGTTAAGACCAAGAGGATGTGTGGTGCCAAGTTTAAAAATGAGACGCTTCTCTTGCCGCTTGCGGTTATCGTTGCCACCGGAGATGGGAAGGATGGCACAGACTTTCATGTCTGAAACCAAATGGTTGGAGCTGTTGAAATGGCGGGCTACAGGTTTGTCACCATCATTGATCCTCACAGAACGAAGATGTTCAGCAAACCTGTCTGAAAGACGTCGCCCAGTTTCACCGATGTAGATTTTAGGGCATTTATCGCATGAAATGCAATAAATTATGTTGGTGGACGTGCATGAAAAAGCATGACGGATTGTGTGGTCGAATTTGGGGGCAGTAATAACTGTAGTGGGATTGAGAAAAGCGCATGTGTTACAGCGGGAACGGCCGCAAGAAAATGTTCCCGCTGGTGCCGAGGTATTTTGTTTAAGGGCACTATGTACTAAGGAGTCACGAATGTTTTTATTACGGCGAAAAGATACCAAAGGGTTGTCGGTGAAAATGGCTGACGTCTCAGGATCATTTTGTAAAATGTGAAAATTCCGATTAATAATATTTTTAACTTTAAAATTGAAAGGATGAAATGTTAGAACTAAAGGAATTTTATTGTTTGAAACTCGTTCCAAAGATGGTTCAAGGGCGTCTAAACGGGGGACGAGAAAAGCTTTCTGAACGGCGAGGTCTAAAAGGTTGGTAGGGTAACCACGTTGGACAAAAAAAGATCTCATTTCCATTGATTTGACTTGAAAATCTTGGTCGTCGCTACATAAGCGGCGAAGACGCAAGAATTGAGAGTAAGGGATGGATTGCTTAGTGTGGTTGGGATGAGAGGATGAAAATAGAAGATAACTATGGGAGTCAGTAGGCTTGTACGAGACCGACGTTTTCAGCGAATCACCATTAATCGAAATTAAAATATCAAGGAACGACACAGAGGTCTCGCTGATTTCCCACGTGAACTTCAGAGCAGGATGAAAATCATCAACAAAGTTGATGAACTGCTCTAAAAGGACACGTGAACACGACGCTGTTCCTAAACAGTCATCGATAAATCTTCCGAAAAAATCAGGCAAGGGACCCGTGTATTGTTCAAAGATCTGTTTTTCAACATAACCAACAAATAAATTAGCATAGCTTGGACCCATTTTGGTGCCCATCGCAACACCACTTATTTGTTGATAATGTTCACCATCAAACGAAAAATTGTTAAGGGTAAGCACTAGTTCTGCTAAGCGGAGTAACGTGGTTGTGGAGGGTTCTAAATTAGTGCGCTGATCAAAGAAAAACTTCAGAGCTTCAAGGCCATCACAATGGGGAATGACGGTGTATAAGGACTTGACGTCCATCGTGAAAATAAATTTATCGGAACTACTGAAACGTAACTGGTCGAAAATTTGCAAGGCATGTTTAGTATCTTTGATATAAGAAGGCAACTTCTTAACCAAAGGATACATAACGTTGTCTAGAAAACTGGAAACGAGCTCGGTGGGGCAACTACAAGCGGAAACAATCGGCCTGCCAGGATTGTTAGGTTTATGGATTTTAGGTAGGAAATATATGACAGGCGTTCTGGGGGTTGTTAATATAAGGTTAGATGCAGAGGCAGGCAATTCACCGGCTTGGATGAAATTCTTGATGGTAGTTTTGACGGATTTTTGGTGAGATTGAGTGGGATCGGAATTCAACTTAGTATAAAAGATGGTGTCGCTGAGTTGACGAAGAGCCTCTTGTCGATACAAGTCCGCTCTCCAGACAACTACAGCGCCACCTTTGTCCGCAGGTTTTATGACAACGTCATTTCGGCATCGTAATGAATTCAAAGCTAGAAGCTCTTCTTTGTTAAGGTTATGAACTTGTTTTCTGCGCGGAGGTTGCAATTTATCAATGTCATGGCGGCATTGTCTTACGAAAAGATCAAGGGAAGAAAAATCACCTTCGGATGGAGACCAAGACGACTTCTTGGGGTTGAGTTCTTCGAAAATATCCTTATTGCTATTGAAAGTGGGCTTATCATGAAAAAAGGCTTTGAGGCGCATGCGGCGGAAGAAAGATTCGGTATCCTCT